>JARVZY010001672.1:0-109000 GCA_030686995.1 Artemisia argyi
TATCATTATATCCAACTTAATCACTTAAGGTATGAATAAACAATTGCATAATACATTTTATGATCAAAGGAAGGTTTATTTAATCATTACAAATTATATAAAATGGTATAAACATTTTATATATTTAGAAAAACAATTTTGGTAATTAAAAGAAAATGTTTAATTCATAATAAATATATGAACTCAAATTTTTAAATAAAATCAGTTAAAATTTTACCAAATAAACTTTTCCCAGAAAAAGACAAAAGATCAGGCCGTTATAGGAGGGCGGCCCCCTTAATTATAAGGGGCAACCCCATTAATTTTAAGGGGGACGGCCACCATTTAAGGGGGTCGGCACGCTCATGTGACCAGGAACTTTTGCCTATAAATACTGGTTCAATCCTATATTTTTTCCTCACCTTTTGCACTAATACTTTCTGTCCAAATCCTCTCAAATCATCTTCCTAAAACCTTTGATCATAAGTTTATTAGTTCTTGTTTCAAGTGATCCAATCCCTCACCATTCATAGTGCAAGAGAAGAATACTCCTTTCATTCAAATCAAGAAGTTTTGAAGATTAGTTATATAGCTTGTGTAAATTAATTGTAAAGTTGTGTAGTGCTTGTAATAAGTAGTTTTAGGTTGGTGTGTAATTAAGTATACTAGAAGTAGTGGTGTGAAGAAGTAGTTGTGAAGTAGTTGTGTTGTGTACTAGTTGTGAAGAAGGTGTGCCAAGTCGTGAAGAAGTCGTGAGATTGGTTCTAGCTACTACTAGAACTCGACATTTAGCTTAGTGTCGTAAATTGATGTAAGCAAAAGTTGTGTAAGGTTTCTCCGCCACAAGGAAGTTTGTTGACATAGTGAAGAAAACTCTCGAGTACGAGACTCGGGGAGTGGAGTAGGGCGAAGAGGAGCTTCGTAGCCTAACCACTATAAATCCTTGTGTTGTGGTTTGATCTTTCTATCACTATCTTTTCTTTACTTTCATATTTACATTATATTTGTTTAGTTAGTTAGATTAAATTGTTCATATAGTGCAAGTGTTGAATTTCATATAAACAAGAATCGAAGTTTTTGAAAACAAAGTTTTTATAATCAAAATTAGCGTAAAACTATTCAACCCCCCCCCCCTTCTAGTTTTCCACAATTGGCATCAGAGCTACGTTAAACAAGATTTTTTTAAATAAACTGTATTTTAAAACTTGAAACGACATATGGAATCTGAAAAATATTTAGAAGGTCAATATATGCAAAGACCACCACTATTTGAAAGTGATGGTTTTCTTTATTGGAAAAATCGATTCGAAACTTATGTGAAATCAAATGATCTAGATCTTTGGCATGTTATTACAAATGGTGATTTTCCTCCAATACAAAACAATCCCGAAACTAAAAGGGATGAAATTGTACCTTTTGAAAAACAAAACGATGATTTAAAATAGAAACTTGCTAAAAACAATGAGGCTAAAATGGTAATTTATAATGCGTTACCACGTAAAGAATATGAAAGAATTTTTATGTGTAAAACCGCAAAAGAAATTTGGAATTCCTTACTAATCGCTCACAAAGGTAATAGTCAAGTCAAAGATAATAAAATAGATCTTCTTGTACAACAATATGAACAATTTACGATTCCGGAAAAGGAATCAATTGATAATGCTTTTGCTAAATTTAACACAATTATCACAAGTTTAAAAGCACTTGATGAGAACTTTTCTAGCAAGAATTTTGTAAGGAAATTTCTTAGGGCTCTCCATCCGAAGAGGCGTGCAAAGGTGACGGCTATTGAGGAATTAATGAATTTATCAACTTTACAACTTGACGAACTTATTGGAAATTTGAAAGTGTATGAAGTGATAATAAAGAAAGACTTTGAAATGGTCAAAGGAAAAAGGGAGCAAAGCAAATCAATTGCTTTAAAAGCTAAAAAGGATTCTAGTGACGAAGAATGCTCAACCTCCGAAAGCGACGATGAAGAATATGCTATGGCCGTAAAAGACTTCAAGAAATTCTTTAAAAGACGAGGAAGACACGTTAGACAACCATATGATGAAAGAAAAACATTCCAAAGAAACAAGGACGACAAGAGTAGCAAGAATGAAAGAAAGTGCTTCAAGTGTGGAGATCCAAATCATTTTATTGGAGAATGTCCGAAATTTTCAAGAAGTCAAAACCAAAAGGCCTTTATAGGAGGAGCATGGAGCGATAGTGACAATGAAGAAAAGGAGACAACAAGAGAAGAAAAGTGTCTTGTAGCAAAGACATCCGATGAGGTACGTTCCGAAACCGAATACTATAGTGATGATAATTTATCGTTAGATGAAAAAGACTTAGATAGCGAATATAGTAAATTATGCAAACTAGGACATAAAGTCATGGGTAAAAATAAACTACTAAAAAGCACTAACAATCAATTAAAAGATGAAATACTTGAATTAAAAATTAAGCTACGTAACTTAGAAAAGGGTAAAGAAAGTCTTATTGAATGTAAAAAATGTCTAGTTGTTAAAAATGAGAATGAACAACTTAAGGAATAAATTGCTAGATTTGAGAAATTTGAAAGTAGTAGTCAATCACTTAATAAAATAATTAGTACTCAAAGAATATCCAAAGATAAAACCGGTTTAGGATATGACTCAACCAAAGCATCAACTAATGAAGCTAAAAATGTAAAGTTTGAAGGTGAAACTAGTGAACTAAAATCGTTAGAGTCAAGACCAAAGTATATAATTTTGAAAGATAGATTAGTACCTATTGCAAGTGATGAAGAAATTAAAAGCTATCATAAATCATCTTTGAAACCCGAAGTCGAAACCCTTAAACCAAAAATAAGATCTAAAACTCCACCACCTAGAAAACCAACTAGTCCTCATCCTAGGTCTAAAACACCTCAACCTAGAGTAAACCAAAATAGACGAAACTTTCATCAAATATGAAACTTCAATCCTTGGGGAATGATTCCACCATATATACACCCAAGTCAAATGCAAAACATGTTTGGACGAAACAACTTTAATCAAATGAGACAATGGGGACCAACAAGATAGTTTCGACATACTTCGGCAAACTTGGTTATCTATCCGGTTCTGTAAGATCATACCATCCTTTTGAAGACATTAATGAATGAAGACAAAAAGGTACACATCTCTTTTCATCTTTATGTCAAGATTGCATGCTTAGTTTAAAATCTAGTTTATATATGTTATAACTTGTTTTGTAGTTTTTCTCAGATATTATTCATATACATATAATATCCTATATATATATATATATATATATATATATATATATATATATATATATATATATATATATATATATATATATATATATATAGTGAAACGTTCAAATGAGAAGCCTAAATTTTGTAAAAACGCGAGAAGCAATCCTAACCACTCATTTTATCATCTTTTAACTTTAATCTAATTGCTAATAATAGTTAATCAACTTTTTAAAAATTTCTTAAAAAATTTTGAAAAATTTTAAAAAAAATTTCGAAAAAAATTCTTTTTCGAAAAAATTTTTTTCTTTTTTTCGAATTTTTTTTTTTAATAAAATTTTTTTTTCGAAAAAAAAATTTTCATAAAAAAAAATTTTTCGAAAATAAAAATTTTCATAAAAAAAAAGTTTTCGAAAAAAAAAAATTCGAAAAAAAAATTTTTTTTTAATTTTTTTTCCAAAATTTTTTTTTTCGAAAAAAATTTTTTCCGAACTTTTTTTCCGAAAAATATTTTTTCGAAATTTTTTTTCCGAATTTTTTTTTTTTTGAAAATTTTTTTCGTCACATGTGAAAAAAAATTTGCAAATTTTCACGAAATTTTTTTTGTCACGTGTGAAAAAAATTCGTCACATGTGAAAAAAAAAATTCGTCGCATGTAAAATTTTCTTTTCGTCACATGTGAAAAAAAAATCCGTCACATGTGAAAAAAAAAATTCGTCACATGTGAAAAAGAATTTGAAAATTTTCACGAAATTTTTTTTGTCACGTGTGGAAAAAAAATTCGTCACATTTGAAAAAAAAATTCCGTCACATGTGAAAAAAAATTTTGAAATTTTCACGAAATTTTTTTTGTCACGTGTGAAAAAAAAAATTCGTCACATGTGAAAAAAAAGTTCGTCACATGTGAAAAAAAAATTTCGTCACATATGAAAAAAAAAATTCGAAAAATTTTCAAATAAGTTTTCAAAAATTTTTTGAAAATTTTTCAAAAAAAAATTTTGAATTTTTTTTGAAAATTTTTCGAAATTTTTTTTTTTCACATGTGACGAAATTTTTTGAAAATTTTTTGAAATTTTTTTGAAATTTTTCAAAAAAAAATAGTTAGCTAATAATAGCCATTAGATCAAAGTTTAAGGAGGATAAAATGAGTGCTAGGATTAGCTCTCGCGTTCTCACAAAAATTAGATTTCTCACATGAATGACCTATATATATATATATATATATATATATATATATATATATATATATATATATATATATATATATATATATATATATATATATATATACACACACACTAGCATCATAACCCGCCCGATGGGCGGGTACGCTTCATAAAATAAATAACGAATAAGTCAAATATATTGAATGTAATGAATTGAGAATCGTAAATATATTGTTCATGTATTATACATAAAAATAACAATCATAAGTATCATAATAAATTAATTACATAAGGGTTATTCATATGGGGGAAATAAGACTTCTTTGTAGACAACGTTTGTTGTGTAGTTAGCGTATTCGCCATCTTTGTCATAACAAAGAATCTTCAGACCTTTTTTTGTCTTCACCCTTGAAACAACAACATATAGTTGTCCGTGTGAGAAGGTTCGCTCTATACTATGTTTTGACAAAATCTAATTAGACGTAAGTAAATAATGAATAACGGCAAATATGTCAGACAAAAATAATGAAAAAAAATAGACAGTGTTTCATGTATTATATGTTAAAAGAATAATGATTAGTAACCTATCTTATCTATAATTAGTACTAACTGTTCCTCCAAGTGTCTCAATCAATAATATGTTCTAAGAATCAAAATTTTATCCCCAAAAATGAATATTTCCAATACATGTCACGAAAGAATCAAGTAGAAAGTAAAACAATGAAGCTCAAGCTAGACCTCGACATGAGTAATCTTCATGTTTTCCTTCCGGTTAACCAAGAATCCAAGATGTTAAACTGTAATTCTAATGATAACTATTGGAATCATCATTATTGGACTCAACTGCAGAATCATCAATCATTGGAATCCCTGACCTGCAAATATCCAAAATTTTAGCTATGTGCTCGCCACATGATTCTATTGTTGTAAACTCAAATATTTTTAGAAACACCCGTGTATCAATTAATTTGTTTATTGAGTAGTATATAATCATGCAAGAGAAAATTAAATAGTGCACAACATGTTGATTATTTCTTTTTTATTTGAAAGGCGTTGATTATTTTTATACATTGGATACACTTTATTTCATCAAAAATTAACCATATTTGTCTTTATATAATAGAAAGCATAAAATGTAGAGGTGGCAAAATGGTTGGGTTGGGTTGGGTTGGGTCTTGGGTATTATATGGGTATGGGTATAGATGAGTCACTTGAAAGGATGGGTCAAGATGAGTTTGGGTCAAACGAGTCTTGGGTCGAGTCGGGTCGGGCTTTCTTGGGTATTTCATCTTTATCCTTTTATTCATCATTAATTATTCGGTTTTTTTTTGTTTTCGTCCGTTTTTTACGTTTTCGTTTGTTTTTTACGTTTTTGTCAGGTTTTTTACGTTTTTGTCCGTTTTTTTTTTACTTTTTCGTCTTTTTTTATGTTTTCGTCCGTTTTTTTACGGTTTCAACTGTTTTTTAACGTTTTCGATCATTTTTTTACGTTTTCAACCGTTTTTTACGTTTTCGTCAGTTTCTTTACGTTTTCGTCAGTTTTCTTACGTTTTTATCCAATTTTTTACGTTTTCGTCAGTTTTTTTACGTTTTTTCTAATTTTTTACGTTTTCGTCAGTTTTTTTACGTTTTTGTCCAAATTTTTACGTTTTCGTCAGTTTTTTTATGTTTTTGTCCAATTTTTTACGTTTTCGTCAGTTTTTTACGTTTTCAATTGTTTTTTAACGTTTTCGACCGTTTTTTTTACGATTTCAACCGTTTTTTTTACATTTTCTTCAGTTTCTTTACGTTTTCGTCCGTTTTTTTTTATGTTTTCGACAGTTTTTTTACGTTTTCAACCGTTTTTTTATGTTTTCGTCAGTGTCTTTACGTTTTCATCAGTTTTTTTAACGATTTTGTCTGATTTTTTATTTTTTCAACCGTTTTTACGTTTTCTTCAGTTTCTTTACGTTTTCGTCATTTTTTTTATGTTTTCGTCAGTTTTTTTACGTTTTCAACCGTTTTTTTTACGCTTTCGTCAGTTTTTTTACGTTTTCTTCAGTCTTTTTACGTTTTCGTTAGTTTTTTTTACGTTTTCTTTAGTTTCTTTACGCTTTCGTCCTTTTTTTTACGTTTTCGACAGTTTTTTTACGTTTTCAACCTTTTTTTTACGTTTTCGTCAGTTTGTTTACGTTTTCAATCGTTTTTTTAAGTTTTTATCCAATTTTTTACGTTTTCGTCAGTTTTTTTACGTTTTCAACCATTTTATTTATGTTTTCGTCAGTTTTTTTTACGTTTTCGTCAATTTTTTTACGTTTTCGATCCTCTTTTTTACGTTTTCAACATTTTTTTACGTTTTCGACAATTTTTTTACGTTTTCATCTGATTTTTTATGTTTTACTCCGATTTATTACTTTTTCATCAATTTTTTTACGTTTTTTGCATTTTCGTCAGGTTTTTACCTTTTCGATTGTCTTTTTACGTTTTAAAAACGTATAAAGACTGACGAAAACGTAAAGAAACAGGCGTAAAAGTAAAAGAAAAACTAACAAAAACATAAAAATTAGACGAAAACGTAAAAAAATGATCGAAAACATAAAAAAACTGACGAAAATCTAAAAAATCAGACTAAAACGTAAAAAAATAGATGAAAACTTAAAAAACGATCAGCAATTAAAAAAAACTGACGAAAACATTAAAAAACAATGGAAAACGTAAAAAACTGACGGAAATGTAAAAAAATCAGACTATAACGTAAAAAAACTGACAAAAACGTAACAAAGCAGTTGAAAACGTAAAATATTGACAAAGACGTAAAAAATCAGACGAAAACATAAAAAATGGTCGAACACATAAAGAAACTGACGAAAACATAAAGAAACTGACAAAAACTTAAAGAAACAAACGAAAACGTAAAAAAAGGGTCAAAAACGTTAAAAAAACTAACGAAAATGTAAAAAAAAGCTGACGAATCGTAAAAAGCAAGTCGAAAGCGTAAAAAACTGACAAAAACGTAAAGAAACTGATGAAGAAGTGAAGAATCGGACGAAAACGTAAAAAAACGGTCGAAAACGTAAAAAAATAGACGAAAACGTAAAGAAACCGAAGAAAACATAAAAAAAACAGTTGAAAACGTAAAGAAACTGACGAAAACGTAAAAAAAACTGACGAAAACGTAAAAAGTCAGACGAAAACGTAAAAAAACTGATGAAAAACTAAAAAAACTAACGAAAACGTAAAAAAATAGTTGAAAACGTAAAGAAACTGAAGAAAACGTAAAAAACTGACGAAAACGTAAAAAAACTGATGAAAACGTAAAAAATCAGACAAAAACTTAAAAAAATTGACGAAAAACTAAAAAAAACTAACGAAAACGTAAAAAAAACAGTTGAAAACGTAAAGAAACTGTCGAAAACGTAAAAAAACTGACGAAAACGTAAAAAATCAGACAAAAACGTAAAAAAACTGACGAAAAACTAAAAAAACTAACGAAAACGTAAAAAAACAATCGAAAACGTAAAAAAACTGACAAAAACGTAATGAAACTGACAAAAACATAAAGAATCGGACGAAAACGTAAAAAAACGGACAAAAACGTAAAAAACAGACCAAAACGTAAAAAAACTGACGAAAACTTAAAAAAACTGATGAAAACTTAAAAAATGGATCAAAAACGTAAAAAAACTGACGAAAACTTAAAAAACGGTCGAAAACGTAAAGAAATTGACGAAAACGTAAAAAAACTGACGAAAACGTAAAAAACTGATGAAAACATAAAAAAGGACGAAAACATAAAAAATATACGAAAACTAGGAGTGTTTTTTAGAATTTTAATAAATACCCAACTTATACCCATGTTGTTGTATTATTTTACCCAACTAGACCTATCAATATTTATTAATTAAAATCATCATACCCATGTTGACCCATCTAAATTATTTAACAATACCCAACTAAACCCATCCCATTGAAAATATTTACCCAACTTTACCCAACTTTTACCCATGGGTCATAATTTGCCACCTCTAATAAAATGCATACACAAGTGTGATTGTGATATGTTATAGTATAAATTTAGCTTTACATGCATAGATAAACCTCAGAATACATGCATTCAACAGTTAATATATAATACGGGAAATTATAAGGAACATACATTGCTAAAATCATCATGAGCAACCAAGTCCCCTAATAACTACAGATTGTCCATAACCGCTGGTGAATTCAGCATGTCCATACCTTTAAAACGTTCATCTTTCATGAAAAAATAAACCTCAAAAGCTTCACCAACATCCTTGAAAAAATTAATAACCTCAAGGATCATATCAGGTACCAATTCTACCCACCTAACATTTGTCAAAACTTCATGACAAAACCACCTTACACCGTGCTATGTATCAACTCTATCTCAAATTATGTTGCTTCTATCCAAGGAAAAGATAATCAGCTTGCCAAAGTTGGATAACGAACAGCCTGAATAGTAAGTGTAAGAGATGCCATCAATGGCTTATATTTCTTGACCTGTGTAACATGGAAAAGACCAAAAAATCTGCAAAAATTAATAGAAATCTCAATCCGAATATTAGAAACTAATTGTTAATAGATTAGTTGTGTAAAATAAAAACAAAGCCCTTAAATACTTAAAATAGTTGGTTTTTAGAACCTGTGAAGCTGTGACAACATCGACATAGCCGATATTGCTATAAACTGTTAGAATAGCTAGTTTTTAGAAATACTCAAGATTAAGCTTAAGGGGTGTTTGGCTAAGCTTATATAAAATCTAAGATTTAGCAAACAACCATTTTGTTGGAGAACTTAGAGAGGTGTTTGGCAAGTCATGACGGAGATCCTAACATATTTAGATCATTTAATGAGTTACCACAATACTATACTTCCTACATGTATTAGTTTAATATACTTATTCAAACTCCATATTACCTACTAATAAGCGTCTTGTTGCAATGTGTTTGCACTTCTATTTATCATTAGCATAGGCATAAGCATCCAGCTAGCAGAACTTCCCCATTACACATGTAACATTGACAGGTAAAACATGTCTAAGGACTCACTTTTGCCTACCACTTCCAATAGGTACTTACATTTCCCTTACAATGCTATTGTAACGCTATTGAGAAAAAAATAACTCCACCTCGATTGCAGCTTTTAAAAAAGCATATACTGCTACCTGTAATACAACATCAACTTATGATTCCTACTGATGTGATAGTTTTCAATCAAATAAAAATCACGAAAAAAAGATGAGGCGTTCTAGGAGGATACAAGTGCCATTTGAGGTCTCTGAATGTTTTTTTTTTTTTTTTTTTTTTTTTTTTTTTTTTTTTTTTTTTTTTTTTAAGTTTAATGTCTCGTGGCATGATAGATGTCAACAGCGAAACATATAATATTTTTATGTATTACCCTCCCGCTATTCAAGATTGATAAAATGTAGCGTACTAGTGCAATCAACAAAAGGTTGTATGGTCTAGATTTGACTATATTTAGATCATTTTATGCCAATCTATGAAAATAACTATTTTTGCAACTACGTTGAACACTCTAAGCATGGTCTCGAAAGCATTTTTGTGCTAAAGGAACATACCTCCTGACTTGCATCCAATTCATATCCATTCTTTGCAGCCATGGCTTTTGCGATCCCTACATATTCCTGGATTGCAAACATGAAAGTGAGAGGATTGTATCCAAGTATAAAAAGTACATCAAATGGACCATGTTTCGGAGTAAATTAATATACATAGCTTGTTAACTTGCTTAAAAAGTTGCATTAGCGTGATAAAAGTTACATAATATTGGGTCGTACCTGCTGATGAGGTTCCTTGCAAAAGTGTTTTGAGGTTGTCAATAACTTGTCTTCTTGTAGCATTTTCTTCTGAAACATGCTGCTCCAAGAAACCTTTTAGAACCAAACAGACTTTTGGAAACCCCTTTAGATGCGAGCTTTGACACACCTGGCATTAACACCATTCATTGCATGAAACGATAACACGTGCTTCACAGAATACTGTTAAAAACCATGAAAAATAGTCATTAGATGTACAACTATATTAGGTTTTTATGATACATAATGCAATAACCAAGTTCATGCTATGCCATACACCCATTGTAGTTGATTTTTTTTCGTAGAGGAATAACTTCTGGTGTTGATGAGATGTCCAATTTGAGATGGGACAGAGGCAGAATCGCAGCCTTTAATAAAAACAAAAGTCATTAAACTTGATATAGAAAAATAAAGAAACATCACAAAAATGACATCATAAACCAAAAAAACCTTTATTAGCTATTCTTTGAGACAATTCATTGAACACTTTATGAATTCATCAAACCCATGGTAACTAGAATCAAACATATGACCATTAATCAAATAAAATAAACAAATTACTATAATGATAAAAAGGAAGAAACAGATGGAACCAAAACAATAACGTAAAGTAGTATAGCTATACTAGTAGGAAGCTGTTCCATTGAAATGATTCGATCGCCAATCCAATGTTGAGATCCCATTCACTACCTTTAAGAGAAAAGTAAATAATCAGAAGAATATAAAGACACAAGAAATACCAAAGCTCGTTCACCAAGTAGTATGTGTACATGTAAGCGTCGATACGACCTCTTCCATGATCCTTGAGTCTTGGAGACACTCACTGTGATAACTGAGGAATTGAGCTCCGCTACATATGTTGTCAGGAGATAGTCTCCATTGATATATCCATAGCTGTCACCATAATCTTCAAACAAAACACCTTCAATTTCACCTGCAGTTATGCGTGATAGAGGCAAGCATTATTTTTTTTTGAATAACTTAGCTTAAATTATAAAAATGATTGAACACGTTTAATTTGTTATTCAACTTCAGAAAGATCCATACCCGTCGATCCATTAGTACCTCAATTCAAAAAGGCGGCATGAATGCTGATTCAAACCAAGAAGGCGTACATAAAGAATTTGTCTTTATATAAAAGAAATGCTGGAATCAATATGATATAATAAAAGCTGAGATACCTAAGTTTTCCAAAAAGCATTTTCAAGATATAATTAGCATTAAAAAAAATCTTCCACACTGTTTCTCAGCAAGCAAGTACTAAAGGAAATGTAGAAATACAGGAAAAAATTGCAATTAGCTTGCATTTTCACTACTGCTGAGGCAAGCTGGAAATGGCTTACCAGATAAGATGGTGTTTTCCATCTACATCATTTCTATATGCTCTTCAACATGTCCTGATCTTTGTTAACATACATAAAAACATTGTATTACTCATTATCTTATTCATTAAAAAAGGATTGAATAAACACTTATTCTAGTTTACCACATAGTGTGAATATGGTAAAGTTTCAGCATTCACGGCATACTTCTCCCGTCGCTGCAAGTCAGATTCACAGTTTGAAAGTTTCATGGCATTTTTTCTTTGGAACCTGGAACATGGAACCATCAGTTAAGGCAAACACCTGAACATAGTTCAAACTTGAAAGGAATTAATATATGATAAGAATAGTCATAGTCATAGAAACATTACAATTACTACATAATAAATAACCCTCTAATAACACAATCATCTAAAAATGTTGCCAATATAGCAAGAATGGAAACTTTAAAATGTACCTGCTATTCGTATCTTTAACATCACAACGTGTCCACACCGCACATATACATAAGTTAATCAATTAACAAACTCTAAAAAAATGCAAAAATTAAACCATGCCTCATTATTTTTTCTAGCCATTTTATCAAACGATAGTATGAATCAAGAATACACATTATAAACAACCATTATTTTAAAAAAGAATGTGAAAGATTAACTACCTTCATAAGTGAGCTTAGTAGGAGGCACGTCACCATAAACTCGGATCCAAACACGATGGATGATATAGTCGATCTCTATGTGGGTTTTAGAATTATATTTAATTGAAGATAATGAGATTTTGTAAACATCTGCCTAATGGTGATTCGATCAAACAAATCGGTGTAAGTATGAATCTCCATTGATAATGTGTTTTTGGGATTGAAGAAACGGTTGTTTATTGATTCGTGTAAGTTTAGCAGTGGGTATGATTTTAGGTTATTGTTTTTTAAGTATGATTTTAGAATATTGTTTGATCGAATATTGGTTGATGGATCGAATATGGTTGTTGCCGTGATTTTTGGTTATCGTTGAATGATAAACTAAATGTGATTGTATAACTGATGGATCTTATGAATGATTAACGTGAAATGTGTTTTCAATTTTGAATGAATCATTTAGAGAGAAGGCTGATTTTTAGGGGAGTCCTTAAAGTTACTAAAATTGTTTGAATTTTGGAAAATTCTTAGTCAAATGCTGCAGTAATTAAGAGATTATATTTTGATTAATGCATTTGATTTTAAGCATGTCTATTTTGTTTTGAAAGCTTTCAACACAAACACTCAAGTGCTCTAGTGGTTGAGTGTTTGTTCTTTGTTCAAGAGGTCAGGGATTCAAGTCCCATTAGCTGCAACTTTTTTAATAATGATAATTCCTACATGAAAAGTGTGTGCCATGTAGGCAATGACATGGCATGGTGTTGAATATGTGGCGATTAGGTGTCAAATGTTAGTGGTTTGTGACGTGGCATGGTAAGCCTATTATATAGTGTAGGATATATACATATACATATTAATATTAAATAAACTAGATGTATCTATAACCTAGAAAACTCATTAGTTGATTTTCTAGAACTAGAAATTGTTCGTTTACGAACCTTTTCTTTTCCCCTTTGGCCCTATTGAACTATAACCTTCAACTTGAAAATATTCGATGATCATAATACTCATGTTGATGTAGAGAAGTGAGTTGATCAATCTATTGATAAAACAAACTCCCGTCGCCCTTTTGCACTTGTCTCCTTCCATTACTCTCGTCTTATCAACACATATTATATATATATATATATATATATATATATATATATATATATATATATATATATATATATATATATATATATATATATATATATATATATATATATATATATATACAGACACACACAAACGTATATACCTTACATAATTCCCTCGTCGACTTGATGGCTTGATTAATTTTATTCAAAATTATCAAGAAATTTTAGTTGACGAAATGTCAAATTAAAGTGTCAAGTATTTCCTTTCGTGCGAATACCCTCCAACGTATTTTTGATTAAATATAAATCTAATATATATACATATTGTTTTTTCAAAAACAACGCCGCAAAAAATAACTCAAATATTGGGCGGGCGGCCCCCTTAATGTTTAATGGGACCGGCAGCCAAATAAGGGGCGGCCCCCTTAATGTTTAAGGGGGCCGGCCAGCGTTTTCTCTCTCCCCAATTTTTCCACTTATCCTTATTACCAAACACTCCAAATTTCACCCTCTCCCCCCACCTGCTACTGCTGTGAACGAAATAAAAACCCAAAACCATCAAAAATCCACTTCCAAAACAAATTAGGCTTGATTCTCAAAGGGCAAATACTTATAACACGATTAGCAACAAGTATTGTATGTTTCTCATAACACATTTCATCTAATTTCATCAAACTTTGATCATAATCACTATTAGGCATTTTATTTCAATTTCTTCAATTTCATCTTTTCTTTCAATTGAGTCTAGGATTTCCATAACTAAATGCTCCCCATAGGATTAGAATACTTAATTAACATTAAACCCAACAATCACAAACCCTCTTACTAGAATTTTTGAAAAAGTTCATACAATATTTTTAGAAATTTTTCTTAAACCCATTGTTGAATAATGTCATAAAAACTTGGTAAAACTAATCACATTGTGTTTTTTACAACTTGTTAGTCATGAAAATATAATTTTCAATACATTGAAAATAATTTTTATATAAACATAAGAGGGTGTTTGGATTATGTCCAAAAGTTATCAAAATTAAGTCGATATAATTTTTATAACACAATGTCAACATTATAAACATAAAACTAGTAATTTAGAGTTGTCAAGATATATAATTCATATATATATATATATATATATATATATATTGACATTTTAGTAGCAAATTTCTTAAATAAGGGAGCGTTTGGTTTAACTTAGAAGACTACACTTTTGAGTCAAAATCTAAATTATCTTTTTCAAAACAAATCACTTGCATAAGAAACTCGTAAGAAACAGCTAGTTATACAATCTAATGTATATGTAGCAAAGTTTCAAGAGATATTAAGATGCTAAAAGGGGTGTTTGGTTTATTCCATAACAACTTTCTAAACATCGTAAAATATATCTAGAATGAGTTAAAAATAAAACTAAGGAACATAGTAAACTACTTCTTAAGTTTAAAGTTTTAGAGTCGAAGTATGTTTACGTTCCACATATGTTATAATAATATATGCATTATATATTTTTTTTGTTAACTTTATTTTAATTTTTTTTGTTATCGTGTTTAGGTAAACATGCCCAAAAGTCATTGCCGAAGATATTTCCCAAACCAAAAATTATATTCCTAAAGTCTCTCAACTTACCACCACCTCTCCTTTCATTGCTCGTATCTATCGTCAAATTGAGGATAGAAACATTCATGAAGGTCGCGTTCTAGAACAAGCTTACTATCAATCCGATTTCATTGAAAGTTTATTTTCAAATGTTCGATTCGAATGTCTTTACCAAATCAATGAACCCGTCATTCCCCGTTTCATTCTTGACTTCTATAGCCAAGTCACGGTCCAAACCGATGAATTTGGCTCCATTCTTATCTCATTCATGATCCAACTTGAATTCATTACTCTAACTCTTGCACAATTTGGGCAAATCTTCCAAATTCCTTTTTCTGGTCAATCCATTTTCACCAATGAATGGGATCTTGGTGCTCTTCAACGTTGTCGTCCAACTTTTGGTCCTTATTTCTCCGAAATTCCTTCTCCCGGAGAAATTCGTCAAATGCTCGGGTTAGCCCGTGAAACTACCACTCGCAAAATCAAGTCCAAACATGTCATATTTCTGAAACCAAATTCTACTCAAAGAATTAAGCCCCGACATGAAGCGTTGGGAAGAACTCATTCGCGAGAATGCGTTTGGTACCGGAGGCCACGTGACCATCTCCCGGCATGCCTCGCTCACATGTTGTATTGTGTGGTTGTCGAACAACCTTACAATTTGGCTTATTTCTTTATCAAGCGTATTGAATGTGCAAGAGCTACTCCTAAGGCAAATCTTCCGTATGGTATGTTCTTCACTCGTCTTTATCATCATGTCCTTCAAAACTATCCTGATCTTGATGGTAGTATTTATCAACCCATCTATCCAACCTTGCGTCCTCTCGTTCTTAAACAAGCCCGTAAACCTCGCAGTGATAAGGGTAAATCTCATCGTCACAGTTTCCATGGTTCATCATCTCGTCAAGAGGATGACGAAGAGGATGAATACATTCATCGTGCCCCCTCTCCCAATACGTTTGTTGATGACTTGGAGGATATTGACTATACCAATTACCAAGTACCATCTCCTTCCGCTCAAACCAACCAAACCTAAAATTCGGATCCCCTCCTAAATCCGTCTCCAAAATCCGAAGCTAACACCAAACCTAAAATTAAGATTCAACACCCCCAAACCTAAAATTCGGATCCCCGAACCTGTTGCATATATAAACTAAAACCAAACACAAATAAAAAGTAAAGTAAAGTAACTCCCAATACCGTCTTCCACGGGTTATGGGTCCCAATACCGTCTTCCACGGTGTATGGGGGAGGTTGAGACGTAGACAACCATACCCCTACCTAAGGTAGAGAGGCTGCTTCCGGTTCTACTTAATGTAGAAAAGGACCTCCGGCCTTTTGTAGGGAGTGAGGATCGAACCCTAGAGGTACCTCTAGGTTAAAACCAAACACAAATACAAACCTAAAAAAAACACACATATCTTTTTTCATCTCTACCTCTCTCCATAACCTAGCACCACCCACTCTATAACTGACGCCGCTACCAACACCACCATGTGCAGATGCTCCCGTCGCCTGTATCTCAATCCGATGTCACTGCTACTTCCGGGTTTTTCTAGATCTATGCATCCGCCTGGTTTTTAGATTGTTTTGGTTGTGCTTAAAGAGAGGGTTGCGTGTGTGTGATTAACTGGTATACTTATGCTATTGTGAGTGTTTGCATTTTTTTCTTTATGTTGTTTTGTTTATTTGACCAAATTTAAACGGATCTGTCACCACCTACCTGAAATCTAATCGAAGGTATTTGTGTAGTTTTGTTCTTTCTTTTGCTATTTTTATAGAAAACTGAGGCCTCATATATTTTTTAGGCCTATGACGTTTTTAGATCCAAAACCTGAGTCCAATGATGTGAAAAATAATGTGGTTGATAGTTATGGTGGTATTTATGCCGAAAAACGTTAAATGATTTGGTTGTCGCGTCTTTGGTTGGTGGTTTATATTATGAGCAGATTCATGGTCTTGTGAAAGTATTACGTCTAGTGTTGGTAGTATGGGATTCCCGATGTGTATAGGTGGTGAGATTTGAGATCTAAGTTCTCATATGTTAGATCTGATGATGGTGAGGGTATGGTGTTCTTGACAATGGATTTATATTTTGCGTTTTCTTATAGATCTGTTTCAAATAAATGAATCGAGTATTATTGATTTTGCTATGGTCTATCTGAATCTGATGGTTGAGTTTTTGTAGCATCGATGTCTCTTGACATCCATAACTGGAAAAGGGGTGTTTGTTGTGTCTGAGACAGATTTGTTTTTAGACCGCTATTATTTTATTTGGAAGTTTACTTCAATTTGAGGTTATGATGATAGGTTTCTTGAAAATTTTTCTACATTTTTGGCTTAACAAGATTTTTGGATGGTGATGGCTTTCTCCGAATCACAACCCAATCTTTTTTGAGAAATCATGTAAATAATACGAGGATATCTATTTTTTTTTTCTTTCGCTTTATTCGATTTGAAAAATTATATGACAAAAGATCAAAAACCCAAACTGTTTTCTGACTCCTGTGATTATTTAGAGGCCTGAATGAAATTCAATGCTATTGACTTTTGTTGGCTGATTTGAACGTGTAAAGACCAGATTCCTACTATTTTTGTGTTTGTATCACAAAAATATATTATATTAGTATTTTAGTATTGTTATTCAAAAATACCTACAACTATGTGTTACGAGTATTATAAACTCTTCAAAGGATTAAATGTATTATAAACTCTGAAAAGGATTAAATGTGTTTTTAAAGATTCCACTAGCAAGAGTATTTGTGTAGACGGTGGAAAAGTGAACGAGTACAATTTTAATTTGAAAAACTAGCTCTTTATTCACTCCTTTCAAGAATATAGAGTGCATGAACTAGAAAGAAAATTTTGGATATGAAAAGCAAGTGATAACTAGATTTAACAATGTAGATTACCTAGATTTGAATATTAGATTACGAAACTTGGGACTACTTTCGGATCTCGAGGTTTGTCATGAAGCTTGAATTTGCATTGGGAAGGGTTATTAAGTTTTGTGATTGCGATATATTTATCAACTTCCTTTCATAAAGTTGAAGGATTAGGGCAATAAGAAAAAAAAAAGTGATTTTGACTGAGACAAATGGTGACCAAAATAGAATATGGTTATTTTATAAAAGTTAATGATACCAAAATATAGTTAACTTTTAAATGAAAACAAATGTAAAACGTACATCAGATACACGGTTAACTTTAAAAGGAAAATAAATTGGCGTAACACATTGGATGCGTAACTTTGTCTAAAACTGATGGTGAATATATTGAAATATTTTAAAGACTCATTTGTGGTTGTTGTGATACCATATTACATTCAAATATTGAATTAAGTTATTACTGGCAAAAAACAACATTTGCTTTTAAGTTTTAAGTTCGATGAAAAATCTTGCATACAATCCCAATAGTTACAACTCTTATGTAACGTCATACCAAAACACTATACCACGGATGAGGGTCCTCTCAAGTAGTTGGGACAACTTGAGTCAAGTTAAAAGATATTCAACAATTAGATTAAAATCAAATGTCAAGATTTACTACAAAGATATGAATTCTTAACCTTTGATTTTAATCTAATAGTTGAGGATCCTCTAACTTGACTCAAGTAACTTGAGAGGATCCTCACCCCTGTACCACACGCAGAGATGAAAAAAAGTAAAAAAATAAATAAAAATAAAAATAAAAGAACGCAAAACGTACAACCCATACAAATTGTCAAAAACTTTACGTTATCGACGTTATTCGTGGGCACTCGGCTGTTAGCTAAAATGCATGAAAATATTATTACAATCTTAAGGCTACTCACAGTGGTGACCTGGGTTACCAGCTGCAACATCAGTTTTCTCTCTTTAATGACCAAACATGACCCTTGTGAAACAGTGGTGACTGATTTTTTTATTTTATTTTTTTATAATTCAAACAAAAACTTTCATTAACAAACTCTCCTAAAGTTGCAAATTAGATGTTATTAAACAACGCCACAATTTAAAAATAAGAAAAAAATTAAAAAAGCAAGTTAAGAAGAGGAAAACAAAGGTATACCCCAATCTTCCATTTTTGTTACTCTTGGCAAAAAGAAACGACAATCCAACTAAACCTCTTTATCAAAATAAATAAATAAATAAGTAAATCCAATTAAACCTGAAAAATTAATACAAATCAAAAATAAAATCAAAGGATTTTATATTATGATTGTGAAATTATAAACAAAGGATTTAGGGTAGCCTTGAATTAAATTTTTTTGATTGTTGTGATGTGCAATATCGGTAAAAAATATGACCGATTGTGTCTTTTCTCATTGCTTGACCGATTTCAGACCCAAGTCCACATTGGCAACGACCGATTTCAATATCGGTCGACCTATATGTATGACATATTATTCCAGCCCATTGTGCTTAGCCTAATACAATGATGTCGGAAAAAACTCACACACAGGTTAACGCTATTGGAAAAACTATGCAACTATGCTATTAAACACACAGTTCTTCAAAAGGATTCCCTAACACAACATACACGGTTTGTCAAAAAGTAATTATTCGTCGTTGAAGTTTTGTCGAAACTAGACACCGTTGCCGCTAGGCGCGGGTACTCTGCTAGTTTATATATATATATATATATATATATATATATATATATATATATATATATATATATATATATATATATATATATATATATATATATATATATATATATATACATTATATATAACAGGAAGCATTTGAAGAATATGCCCAGTAATTCAATTTCAGCCATGTCATCACATTCTGGCCATGTAAGCAACTTTTGTTGCCACCTTAAAGTCCATGTCATCACATTTTGTAAGCAATTTTTTTTTATTAAATTCGACTATGTAAGCAATTTATTTTATTAAATTCGGCTGATTTATTTTTTTTGCAAAAACAAACCTAGATGGATTGATTGGATTCGAACTCAAGACCTAGAAGATATTTTGTGGCATGTTAACCACTGAACCACTACAACTTTTTGGAGATATTCTCTAACTCGAAAGCTATAAACCTGTGCAATTCATTATTTTTGCTAATTCACATATATCTAATTCAATTCTGCGATTAAAAAACCATTAATTAAAAACCTAAGGCGCTTCAATTGTGAACCTCTCTAGAGAACCCTAAAGTGCTTCTTTATTCATTCCTGCACCATTCAATCCCTCCTAAAGTTTTGTTGATTATTTATTGCAGAAAGATTCACTTATTGTTTGATCTGCAAGATGCTCATGATGATAAGGTACACTTATACCAGGTCTTCCAGATGCTCATGTTTGGAATTTACTACATATATATTAGATAATTTTTTACGTATCATTTAATTTGTGAATTAGCGTTTTGCATGCTGAAGCAGTTAGTTTTCCATAATGAGGAATCCCATGATCAAGAAGCAAAAGAATAACAGGTTTGTGATCTTGGAGTTTATATATAATTGTTCAAAATGGGTCTAACGCCCCTAAGAAAACATCAATTTTACATGTGAAATTAATGTACAGAGGTTGCTTTTTTTCTTCTTCTCTCATTCTATATATTTTAATTGTTTGTCTTCATTCAATAACAAGTTTAGTTATAAGCAGTATGTTGGGAAATTAGCCTGATACACTATGGGTATTTGGTAAGTAAAGGCTGTCTACGAAACGAAACTTTAAGCGGGAAGAGGATATGGCACAAACTATGGTGGTGGAAGAGGAACTGTTAGAGGCGGTAAGAGGCAATGTTATGTTCAAACAAATGTATTGCAACTAATTGAGAAACAATCTGCCACAGCTAAAGTTGAAGAAAGCAGTGAGGATGAAAGTTCTATGAAGAAAGTCTAACCATGAGTCAACAAACCGACAAGGTGGAAAGAATTTTTGGTATGTTATAGTTATAGTGAAAAAAGCTTTTTATTTTAGTTTAATGAAAGTATGTACTGCTTAGCCCACTGAATGCATAACCACATTTGTGGCTTGCTCATTTGGATCTCATTATTATAGATTTCTCATTGCATATGTGATCAGAGGGTTACCTACTTCTTCATGCTGATACTTAATGTTGGCGATCGCTTCTCGATGGTTCAAGGTTTGACATCCTTGTGGTGAGAGAGGAACACAAGCTTCCATTGGGCGCAATATGGGTAGTGATCACCTTTTAATCCATGTATGGTATAGTCTGAAGTTTATCAGTTTAGACTTTAGACTAATCTAATAATCCTTTATGAATGCTCTATTTGCATTTGATTATTTGCTTTATCTGTTGAATACAAGTTGATATTCGAGCTTATAAGCGATAATAAGCTCATAGGCCACCCATATAAGAACCTAAATAAGCAATCTCAAACACCCTCTAAATGTGGTTTTTAAATGATTTATTGCATTGTTTATGTATTTATTTACAAAAAATCTGTTATAGACATGTAAGATCGCAGTGTTGTGAAGGCATGATCGTAATTAAGAATTTATGTGTTTTGCAAGGTATGTTTACATGAGAAATAGTTTCGAATCCATATTTAATAGTTAGCAAAAAAACTTTGGCAGCCATAGATTTGCACAATGGGAGGGAGGAACATGAAAATACCATACAGGGAAACCTCTCCCAAGGACTCCATTCTCTAATCTATAATATCATCATTATGTCGACAAACTGTCCTGTAACTTTAATGTTTTACCTGTTAAGAACAACTACATCTCTGTTACCAGTCGTTGAATTCATTCTCATTAATATCCCATGTTTCTCTAACAATGAGTATCCAAAGTCTTTTGATACATGGACTTTGATGATGAAATTAACTACAGGCTGCTGATGATTCAAACGTATACGTGTGGAATCACATTATCCCAGATAAGCTTATCACCAAACCCAAAAGCAACGTATCATACAAAAAAATTTTGTAACAAAATGGAACAATGGCCATACCTTGGTGTGGTATCAAAAGCATAGCAGCAACGCTTCCATCTCCAAGAACTTCGTTGGGTGATGGGTTAAATCAGCCCATTATTAGTATGTTTTGGAACACACTTGGCCGGGTTGGGTGATACAAGATGCCTTTGCTAAATTATACGAGAAGAAAGCTACTTCATTGGTGCTAGAACCTGCTACTCATGTATAACTACAATGTAGTAAAATATAGTATGGAACCTATGCTAATAATGATTTTGAATCTTTGTTAAGGTGTTGGTAAGATTACCATTGTAACGTTACACTCGAATCAATATATGACTTTTGGGTTTTTTTGGGCCTCTTAGAAGTCAAATGGTGCAAATGCTATGGGAAGAACCTAATGGATACTGAGATTTGTGGATACTGGGATTTTAGCTATCATCAGGTCATCCCACTTGAGTGGCTCTTCTTGCAGACCGCAAAAGTGGTTCATTTGTCTCTGTAAACAAAGAAGTGAATACCGTTATTGCAAAGGCGCAACCACTCAGTAAGATGTTATCTCAGGTCAATATTGTCGCCTTAATCTACTTTCGTATGTCAAATTTGTGTCTCATATATTTATTTGATGCGTAGTTTTCGTATGGGTTGGATTGACTTGAAACACTTTTAGTTTATCTATGCTGTTATGTTTTGCCTATAAGACACGAATTACAAACATGAGTTTGATTTCCATTAAAGGCCATTGTTAGAAGTGGCAAATGGCCAGCTTGGGTAACGGGTCAAGACAAATTTTGGAGCAACTTGGGAGTAACTGTGATTGAGCTGAAATGGGCCAGGTCAGACCATGCCAAGTGACCTGCTAACGCTTTTTTAGGACTGTTGGAATCTACATAAGTCATTGTAAGTAAGCTAATCCAAACACCATGGTGCTATTTAAATCATCAAATTAAAATAGGTTCTCAAATATTTTTAAAAAGGGTGCTTGGTTTGGCATATATTCAGAATTTATTGAAATTTGGGAAAAAAATAATATTGTGAACTGAATTGATTCTACTTATAAATAACTGATCATTTAGGGGTCAACCATAAGCTATAAATATTATCCCTTTATTTGTACTACTGGATATTAGTTTACTATTTATTCATTTTTTCAATATGTAAAATTAGCTTTCATGGATATTTACTTGATTTCAGAGATGCTTAATGTACCTGCATGCAGCAAGCTAACACGAGTTCGAAATGCTTCAGCAGATGTGCTTATTTGGGTGCTTATTTGTACTTAAATGAATGATTTATTTTTATTTTTTATTTTTTTTATTTTTTTCTTTTTAAATCATTTGGGGACACCAATGGTTCATCATATCAGTTTATCTACTGCAAGTCGACATTTTATAGTATATGTACACTACAAAGGAAAGATAGTGGATGATGAGTTTGTGATCCTGGGATCTGCAAGTATCAACCAACGGTCATCAGAAGGTTCGAGAGATACTAAAATTGCGATGGGTGCATATAAGCCTTATCATAATACATGGGGCTCACAGATGTTCAAGCCCGCAGAGGCAGGTAAAAATTTCTTCACGTTTAGAAAGAAAATTAATGTGGTACCTTTGGGGTAACTTATGAATTGATCTTTTGAAGATAAAGGGGTATAGGATGTCCCTTTGGGCTGAGCATATTGGTGGACTTGAGAACAGTTTTGAGAGACCAGAGAGCCTTGAGTGCATGGGAAGGGTCAGATGGTTGAGTACAATCTGTGTTGATAATTCACTGCAAGCATAATATCATTATCTTTCGTTGTTGTTGAATTTAGTTGAGATTTAATTTTGGTGGTTTGGTTAATCAGGGAACATATGATTTATGGCATCCAAAAGTTGAAGAACTTACAGCCAAATCCAAATACGATGATGAAAGGTGTGTGTAGGACCTTAGATATATCAACTTTAACACAAATATAAGCACTAGAAGATGATGAAGAAGAGATGAAAGATGGTGACTTGATGTTATGTATATGTTGTGTATATGAGAGAATAAGAGATGAAATAAGAGAGCTTTTATTAATAAACACACACACTTACACACACAAGCACACCTTACAAATGAGAGGTAAGGTGCCTTATATAGTTAGAGAGAAAGGCCTCATGGGCTTTCTAATGGACTTGGGCTTGGACTTGGTTTACATGAATTATAAAAGGCTTACTATCATAACTCTTAACATATTAGATTACCAAGTCCAAGGCCCATTGACTATTCTAATAACATAAACTAAGACACATTACAAAGTTCCTAATATGAGAATGACCATCACTTCTCAATACATATTTTTAATGCTAACAATCTCCCCCTAAGGGGTGGTCATTCGAATGATGCTCCACGTGATTAGGTCTTCCGTGTTCTTTGTCTTGAACTTTGTGTGTCGTTGTAGAATAGTCTTTAGTCTTTGTTCCTTCATGCTTTGTGATCTTCGATAACTGATTTTCATTGTTCTTAGTTCCTTTGTGATGTGGAGTTATCTGCCTTTCATCACTTCTGCGTCTGTGGTGGTTGTTCGCCATTCCAACATGCTCATACATCTTTGGACATTGATATTCATATGCACGTAGTTCCCTTTCTTTCACTTTGATCTTTAGTCTTTATACTTTGTAGATTCTTCTTTTTGGCGTAGAATGTTTCTTAGAACTTTGTGTTGTATAGATCTTTGAGGGAGCTTTCTTTAACTTCCAGATGTATGTATGAGCACGTGGAATCTGTCGCCATGAAGATGAAGTGTCCCTGCATATAAACAGTTAGCAATAAGACATCCGGTACTTACAGATAAGAATTAGAGATCATCAACAGCATAGTGTGAAGACTCCTTCTAATCCTTACCAAGGCCGTTCCCATGTCAGATACTCTCGAGAGAGCTTACAAGACCTACTTAGTAGCTCAATGACTGGGTGAGTCGCTGGGGATCACTCCACGACTGTAGACCGTTTGAAACAACCTCGAACACTAAGCGTAACCCATAAAGAATTACCGAAGTGACCTGCTGTCAGGGCTGCTTGATGTTGACCCTGGCAGGAATTTCCATTCAATCACTGAGAATCACAAAAGTGAATCCTCTCATAAATGTTCTGGCAGATTGCTAAGATCTGCGTAGGACTCTAAAGTTTACATCTGGCATCCTTAATGATGAACAGCCATTGTAGAAATATCATGTGTTCCTATGACATCTTTTGATGAATCTCGGGGCTCTAGACTCGATAAGTGCACATTTGGTTTCCTATGCGGAGATTAGGGAGAGGTCTCCTGCTTCAATATCAACCATCTCTAAGAGACAGGTCGATAGATTACACCGGTTCCCCGTGAGAATGAAACAAGCTCTTTTAAGAGAACTTGAGTGGTTAAGAAGGTTTAGTGCAGTGCGTCACTGGGTCCATGACGTCTTTGTCTTCAATACTAGTGTCACCTTAGTAACAACCAGTAGCATATGAGTTGAACCCGGTGTCTGCCCTAAGGTTGAACATTTGGAGGGCTATTTCTTTTCACCCTTTTTCATAACTTTTCTTTTTAATTCTTCAACCCCTTCTTTCTCCTTTCTCATTTTCTCCTTTTTTCAATCATACCTAAGGACTTCTAATTCTACTTTATTGGAATTGTCCTTGGGTAGATCCCTCCGGCTTTGGCGGATCATAGGACGGTTTTCCCTAACCTTAGTCACCTTATAACTCCATGACTATCCTATCATTGCCATAAAACCTTTGATTGAAAATCTCTCAAATTGTTTATGAATATAAACACATTTTTGTTGACACTTTGAGAGTTTTTGTTTCTTTTGAAGGACTCCCCCTTCATATGTGCTCATGAATTTTTTAAGAAATTTGCACATGCGTGAGGAGTTTGCACTTTTTGAATTGATCCACTTTCAGTGAACATGACCGATTCGAGACACGCTTACATCACTAGTTAGACTAGCTTGAAGTTATTACCCGTCCTGGTCAAGTCCAAAGAAAGTCTCTCGATATGGTACATTCTACTCAGACAGGTCCTATTCGAGACACGCTTACATCACTAGTTAGACTAGCTTGAAATTATTACCCGTCCAGGACAAGTCTTTTCGATTACTGACATTTTAAGCTTTGTCAATTCATTGGTACATTCTGAGTCTAGCTCTTTTGAGATTCAGTCACAATCTTTAAGCATCTTTGATCACATTTTAATCATGTCTTCTCCCCCTCAAAAATAGCATATTGTGATATTTTTGATATCAACTGAGTAAAAAAGCTTTTTGGAGAGAAAGACAGATTTCATTTTGCATGAATACGGAACATTTTTGTTTTTGTACTCCCCCTTAATGATAGCACATTTTAAAATCAATTAAGGGTTTTGAGGGAGTTTTCTTGAGCACAAATTTTGAGAGATTTTGATAAATCTTTTGAACAATCTTGAAAAAAGTGCTCAAGAATTTTATTTGAAAACGAGTTTTTGCTTGAAATCTTTTTCGTTTGTTTAGACTCGAACTTTTTTGAAAAAGATTTCGTCATTGAACGTACGAGTCCTTGATTTGAAATAATTAGAAGTCATCATTGAACGTACGGGTTTCGTACTGAAGTATACGAAAGCCATTGTGAAGAAACATTTGAGAAACGACATGTTTTAGAAAAACATTTTAAAGAACTCCCGCTCAAGCATCTGTACATATCCGTATCATTGTTGAATGACATTTCTAGAAACGTACAGAATATTGATTTATACGAGAGACATGTCGTGAGAAGAATATTTTTGTATTTTTGGATTTTATATTGTTTTTGCATTTTGAAATTTTATATTTTTGTATTTTGTTTTTGTTGGTTTTTCAAATTTTGTATTTTGTTTTTTCAAAAATATTTACAGCGAAGCGATTTTGAAAACATTTTTCAAGAAGATTCGAGAAGACGTTCTAGCTCCTCAGGAGTTAGGCTTCGCATGCCAATTCGTCGAACTAAATAGTCAAACCTTTCTTTTGGAAGGGCTTTAGTAAATAGATCAGCGAGTTGATAATCAGTCTTAACGAAAAATAATTCAACAATACCCTCTTCCACGTGTTCTTTGATGAAATGGTAGCGGACTTTGATATGCTTCGTCTTAGAGTGATGTACGGGATTGCACGAGATGGCTATGGCACTTTTTGAGTCACAATACATAGGTATTCTGTCAAAAGTAAAGCCATAATCTGTGAGCTGTGTCCGCATCCAAAGAACTTGGGCACAACACGCAGATAGAGACACATACTCGGCTTCGGCGGTTGATAGCGCAGTACAATCCTGTTTCTTTGACGACCAGCTTACTAGCTTTTCACCCAAAAATTGTGCTCCGCCTGATGTACTCTTTGCTGTAACTTGATCACCAGCATGGTCTGCATCTGAAAATGCTGTTAGATTAAACCCCGAATCCTTCGGATACCAAAGTCCCATGTTAATGGTGCTTCGTAGGTACCGAAAGATCCGTTTAACCTCTTTGAGGTGAAGTTCGGTAGGCTTTGCCTGAAACCGTGCTAACAAGCAAACAGCAAATTGAATATCTGGTCGACTAGCAGTCAGGTACATGAGAGAACCGATCATGCTCCGATATTTTTTTGGATCGATGGGTTTCCCAAACAAATCAGCACCTATTTTTGGTGAAGTGACCATTGGTGTACCAACAGAATCACAGTTTTCCATTCCATGTTTTTTCAAAATCTCTATTGTATATTTAGCTTGATTGATAAAAATACCACGTGGGGATTGATGTATTTGTAAACCAAGAAAGAATTTTAGTTCCCCCATCATGGACATTTCAAATTTGCTTTTCATGAGATTTTCAAAATGTTTTGAATGGTTAGGATTGGTTGATCCAAAAATTATGTCGTCCACGTAAATTTGAACGATCAAAATGTCATCTTTGAATTTTTTTGATAAACAAGGTGTCATCAACCGTTCCTTTTGTGAAATTGTTTTTGAGCAAGAAAGATGATAGTTCGTCATACCACGCTCTTGGAGCTTGTTTTAAACCATAGATGGCTTTCTTAAGCTTGTAGACGTAGTCTGGATGATCTTTGTCGATGAATCCCTCTGGCTGACTCACATACACTTCTTCTTTCAGAGTTCCATTTAAGAAAGCTGTCTTAATGTCCATCTGATAGACTGTGATGTTTTTGTGAGCTGCATAGGCTAAGAAAATCCGGACTGCTTCAAGTCTAGCTACAGGCGCGAATGATTCTTCGAAATCTATCCCTTCTTCTTGTGGATAACCTTTAGCCACGAGACGAGCTTTGTTGCGAATAACAGTTATTTCCTCATCCAGTTTGTTCTTCCACAACCACTTGAGATCAAGAACACGTTTATCAAGTGGTCGTTCAACAAGTTCCCAACTATCATGTAACAGGTATTGAAGAAATTCCTCCTGCATCACTTTAATCCAAGGGTTTTCTGCCATTGCTTCTCGAATGTTTTTTGGTTCTTTGAGGCTGATTGAGCAAACGAAAATGCACAATTCGAGATCGGTGGCTAGTTGTCTCCTCGTCTGAACTGGCTTTGAAGGTTCACCAATAACTTGTTCTATTCGATGGTCTTTTGTCCATTGAAACGTAGAAGGGTACCTTAGGTTTAATGAATGTGTGTTAGATGGTTCTTGTAACCTTGAAGAAGATTCAGCAGAGTCTGTTGCAAACGGGTTTTCAAATACTTCTTCTCCTTCTTCTAACGCAACATCGTTTGAATTATTTGTTGGTTCTTCTTAAAAATTTGTGTTTTGATTTTGCTCATCAACTCTTGGTAGATTAGTTTCAATAAGTGGAGTTGCTGGAGTAGATGTTGATGATGTTGATGTAGTTGGTGCTTCAGCTTCGATTGTGGTAGATGCATCTTGTGATGGTGGTGGTGGTTGATGATTTTGAGCTGGTGCAGCGGAATGTTGTTGAGATGCATTTGTCGAAGTTCCACCATAGTATTCATCAAACATTAACTCAAAGAAATTTTCCAGTTCTTGTTCTAAAGGTTTATCCGTGTTTGTTGACTGAGCTCCTTGAGGCACGAGTCCTGAACTGATGTGTCCAGAAGTCTGCTGGTTTGGTGCGGGTCCTAATCTGTTTTGATTAGAAGCCATTGGATTAAGCGCGGGTTCTAGAGCGTATCTCTCAGAAGCCATTTGTGAAATCTCGTCAAACTTCACATTCATCGTCTCCATAATCTTTTTCGTTCTTCTATTATACACCCTGAATGCCCTCGAGTTTTCTGAATATCCAATGAAGATTCCAATATCACCCTTAGCTTTTAACTTCCCTAGATCTTCTCTGTCATTCGTCGGATAGCACAAAGCGCCAAACACGTGAAGGTAAGAGATGTCAGGTTTACGGTTGTTCACTAGCTCATATGGGGTTTTATTGAATCTCGGATGGACTAGGGATCGGTTTTGAGTAAAACAAGCAGTGGTTACAGCATCAGCCCATAAGAATAGTGGTGCACTAGAAAAAATCAGCATTGTACGAGCAGCTTCCACAAGAGTTCGGTTTCTTCTTTCAACTACCCCATTCTGCTGTGGAGTTCTAACAACTGATGTTTGATGTGTAATTCCAACATCTTTGAGGTAAGTTCTTAACTCCTGATTTGTGAATTCTGTGCCATTATCTGTCCTTATAATCCTTACTGGAGCTTGAAGTAGAACTTGAATACGCTTCAGAAAGGTGATGATGATGCCTGGTGCTTCGTCTTTTGATCTCAAAAACTTTACCCAAGTATATCTTGAATAATCATCAACAATAACAAGAATATACTTCTTCCCATTAATGCTTTCAACTCTCATTGGGCCACATAAGTCCATGTGCAACAAATGTAACCTTGCTTCCGAACTAGGTACGGTTTTTGGTTTATATGATGCTCTTTTGCTTTTTCCTTGTTCGCATGATGGACAAAGGTGTTCCTTGGTGTATTTGAACTTAGGAAGTCCGGTGACGATGTTGTCTTTGGCTAACTTGTTGATCGTGTCAAAATTGAGATGGGATAATCTTCTATGCCACAGCCAGGACTTAGTTTCGGTTGCCCTTGTCATAAGACAAATTGGTGATGTAGAAGCCATTTGGTTGATGTCGATAGCATACAAGTTTGTACCACGATTACTAGTTAAGAGATCATCACCAACCAAATTTCTTATAAAAACCATGTTTCTCCTGAATGCAACTTCTAAATCTGCATCACAAAACTGCCCAACTGAAAACAAGTTGTGTCCCAACCCTTCGACGTAGTAAACTCGAGTGATTAAAAAATTCCCAAACTGAAGATCTCCATAACCCTGAATAGCTGCTACATGATCATTTCCAAAGCGTACAGTTCCCATGAATTTCCAGATGAAATTGATCAGCAGCTTTAAATTCCCGGTCATGTGCTTGGAGCAACCCGAGTCGACGATCCAAAGACATATTTCGATAACCTGCCAATAACAGAAGAATTTGTATTTGGACACCTTTTTGAATTTGGTTCCATGGGGTTAGGGGTACATTCAAACTCACACTCATAGACAGTTGCTACTTTTTTAGCTTGAACTATTTCTAATTTGCCATCCTTGAGTATAAATTCTCTACCCGTTGGAATCCAAACACAATGCTTAAGATAGTTCCTAGGTGTGCGACTATTAGTGGTGTTCCTAATTCTTTTAATTAGGTTTCCAACAAATCTAGATTTTGCACTAGGACCTTTTAAAACGCTCTTCTGTTCAGGCGTAACATTCACATTCTTAGAAACACATTCATCATGAACATCATTAATTAAACATTTCTTGCATATTAAACAAACAGTGTCATTACATGCATTAGAACCAGTACTCTCGACATTACATTCAGATGAAATATGTCTCTTATTAGAAAGCGATAAATTCCTAGGGTGTTCTTCTACTTCTTCAACTTTATTCTTGCAACTACTCTTAGAGGCAGGCGAGACTCTATTGTTCCTTGTATTGCTCCTAGGCTTTAGTCTGCTGCTCCTAGAGGTGCTGTCTAATCCTGTAGAAGTTGAGGCACACACATTAGGATTTATGTTGTTGTCCTTTTTAGCATCACTAGACTCTTTAGAATTATCCTTTTTGCACGCATTTGTCTTAGAAGTGGAGGCAGACGCATTAGTGGGACTAATCCTAAAAAGGCCAGGTGCTAGAACTTTTGGTGTTTCGACAACCGCTTTTCCTTTATCAACAATCTTATCATTTTCAATTTTCTTGGGCAAGGGTGTTGGAGTGACTGGTTTTGTCAAATCCTTTTTCTCATCGACTTTTGGAGCAAACCGTGAAATAGACATTTTTGGTTTTTGAACCATATTTGGAACATTTGGTTTCTCTGAAGTCGATGGTTTTGCAAACTTAGTTTCCTCACCCTTCCTTTTTTGACTTTCAAGCTGAGCCCTCAAAAGATCATTTTGCTCTTTCATGTTCTTGAAAGCACGCTCATACGACAGTTTGTCATACTTGCATTCTTCCTTTTTTCGATCAAGTTGTTTAAAACATGACACATTTTCTTTTTCAAGCTTTATAAGAGCATTTTCATATTTGGAAACAATTTCGGAGGTCTCAGCTCTCGGTCTTTCATCGTCTTGAACAGAGTATGTTTGTAAAATGATGGACATAATGTCAGTGGTCATAACAGCTTCAAAGAGAGAATCATTTAGGTTTTCCAAAACATTCATGTTTTCACGAGTATCATTAGCTTCGTTTACCAGGGATTTGTGGTCCTTGACAAAGTCGGCCGTTTCTTTTAAGAAAGCTTTTTCAAAATGGATTACCCTCGCACTGATGTTATTCAGTGGGATAGTAATTTCGTTTTCAAAAACTTTTTTCTGCTCAATATGAAAACTGGAATGCCAGTTGTTAATAACGATTGTAGTTTTAGAAGCAACAATGTTTTGAAGTTCTTGAATTCTCTTTTTAACGTCATCCAGAATGTTTCTAGCCTCACTTGTATTAAAAGTGTTGTTAGAAGACATTTGTTCCATTTTTGAAAGAGATTTTGAAACAATTACTTTCTTAGAAAACATTTTTGAGAATGGTCATTTTATGGAAAACACAGATGGTTCTTTTTGTGGAACAAAAGTAATTCCCGAAAGTTTGTTCAATTTTTTGTAATCAATGGGTTTCAAATCCTTTTGTTTCATTTTAGAAATGCTCTCTTCGACATGTTCTATCGTTTGCACAGAATCCCGAACGACGGGAGGATCATGTTTGGTGTAAATCACATTAACATTGTACAAAACATTCTGTTCTTGCTGAGCTTTCTTGAGATTACTGGGGGTATTGTTACCAAGAGCCACTTTATGTTTCGTATGGTAAATTGGATTAGTTTGATTTGAAATCATTTTCATTGTTTGACTTGACTGACCTGACTTAACCACTAATTCTTCTAAATGTGCAATCATGTGTTCTGACTCTACGATTTCGGCCAAAAGTTTGTCTTCTTTCTTTGCAAAGTCCTTTTTCAACTCATCCTTTTCTTTTTCAAGATTGGTATAAGCTGACTTTTGTTTAGAAAGTTGGTTTTGTAAATCAGAAATTTCCGCATTTAAAGCTTTTATCTTTTTGAAAGAATTAACATCAAGTGTATCAAACTTGAGTTGCAATTGTTTTTCCCTTGAAACAGAATTTTGATAACCAGTTTCTAATTCAGACAATCTTTTGTTATGAAATTCAAAAGCTTTAACGTTTTCTTTGTAACTCTCAAGCTCAGCGGTCAATTTAACATTCGCGGCCTTAACATCGCGATTGACCTTTTTCACATTCTCAATTTCAATACGACAATTATTCAATAATCATTCAAATAAAGCACGTGTTTCCTCATCATTCTCAGCATGCTGTGAAACGAAGCCTCCATTATGATTCACATCTGGAGTCGCTGAAGGAGTATTGCTACTACTTGGCGTGTCCTGGAATGTATCATAAGTGGATGCTTGCTTCTCAAAATGCTGTTCCTCATGAGGAGACATATCAAATATATCATTATTGTGACATGTGTTGAAGTTTGATACCTCAGAGACTGCATTGATGTCATAGACCGGAGGTGTATCAGAATCTGTGTCATACTTTGCCTCCTGAAGATTCGCCATGAATATGCAGTTCGCATTGATATCCTCTCTATCTTCCATGTCATCCATAAGAGCCATAAAATTATTCTCCTCTGCATTCAAATGAAATCCTGCCTCTGCCTTTTGTGCCAACATCACTGCTTTCTGCAAGTACGCTAGATCTTTCTTGTTCGGCTTAGTAGGACAGTTTCTTGCCATATGACCTACACCCTGACAGTTGAAACACTTTACCGGATTACCTTGATTCACATTTCCTAAATTTCCAATTACTGGAGCTGCAACATTTCTATTCTGATTACCCATTGCCTGATTACCAACATTCTGACCCCTCTGATTTCCAACAAACTGACCCAACTGATTCCCTGCATACTGACCATACTGATTTCCTGCATTCTGATTCCCTGCATTCAGCATATTCTGATTCCCCATGTTAATTCCAGTAGCATATCCTTGCTGATTCCCATAAACTCCAACCATTTGGCCTCCGTTGCCCATATTGAAACTCGGCTGAGCAATCTGCTTGTTGCGAGTATTCGATGAAATCCTTTGGTTGTTGTTAGTTGGTGTAGAATAGCGTCCTTGGAACGCCTTTGACAAAAAAGCAAACGCTTGGGTCAATACTGCAGTAGCTTCATCATTTTCAGTGAATTCTGGTTCTTGGAATTATTGGTATTGTTATTGTGGAATAACATGTTGTTGTTGCTATGGGTAGAACTGTTGTTGGTAGACCGGTGTTGGTTGTTGAATGTATGATGGTTGCATGTAGTTGTGAGTGGAAGATGATGATGGTTGTTGTGTGTTCACTGGTAGCGGTGTTGGTGTAGTAGCAATTAATGCGAGAGGATCATGATTCTTTGCCAATCTTTCTTTCCTTACTTCATTAGCCTCAGCTTGGTTTTGCTTCAAAAAGTCATAGAGTTGATCATAATTCACCTTGTGTAAATCCTTTGTTTGATTGACAATTGTAACATAACGACCCCATTCTTCTAGAAGGTTATTGATGAATTTGATGTTTGTTGCAATTGTTCGAGGTGTCAACTTGTTTCTGATTAACTCATTCATCAAAGTGCAAAACCTGGTGTAGTATGATTCAATTTGTTCACCTTTGGTGGATGTGAAATTCTCCTATTCAGTAAGAAGTTTGTTCTCAACGTCTTGTTGTCCAATCTCTGTTCCATGACATATCCTTCTAACACGTTCCCACATATCATGAGCAGTTTCACAGCTGTCGACCGCAGCAAAGATCTCCCGTGGTAATCCAAGTTGGATTAAATGCATTGCCATATCATCGGCTTTGATCTGCGCCTTGTCTTCATCTGTGTAATCTGCTTCTGTTTGTACACGCACGAATGGTTGAGTAGGAGGTGTTTCATTTGGATTACCTTCAATTTGAACTTGTCTTGGCTGAAATGGACCTTTTTCTATGGATTTTATCATTAATTTGCCATTATCTTTAGTTTTGATGTAACGAAGCATGCGGCTTGTCCATGGGAGATATCCACCTTTTTCAAGCATCGGAGGTCGTTTTTCCGCACCGGCTGCATGAATGTCTTGCTGAGTTGCCATTGATGAAGTGTAGATGGATAAAGTTGATTCTTGGATCGTTCCAACGAAGTAGGAGTTGTGTTTAGTGTAAGTTGATGCAAGTTTTTATGGTGAAAAATTTGATCTAGAACCTAAAAACCTCAATAACTTCCGTTCGAAGTGGATTTGGGCCTCGAAGCTTGGCTTAGATTATTCAACGTGTCCTTCTTCTCGGTCTCACGGTCGTTTTGACAGCAAATTCGTCCAAAACGGAGTTACGGTTCAAAAGTTATGGCCGTTTGAAGTTTGGTTGTCAAAAATCAAGAAACTTACGCGTAAACCCCTGTAAACAGTGATTTTTACGCTTAACTTCAAATCTTATGGTTAACTTCAAATCTTACGCGTAAGAAAAGTTATGCGTAAACTTTCAGGTTATGCGTAAAAATTAAGGTTATGCGTAAACAAAATGTTTATGCGTAAGCTTTGATTTTTACGCGTAAACTTTGAGTTTATGCGTAAGAAAAGTTACGCGTAAGGTTTTTCAACCAAATTGATCTCTCAAACTTGTCCAAGCTTGAAAGATATCCCTTGTCGAAGTATTCCACAAACTTATCCAAGTCAGGGAAGTACCGAGTCACCGTAGCACGAAGAGAGAACCTTTGAAGAAACTTAAGCGTAGAAAATAGGTACTTACGCGTAAGATTAAACTTAGGCGTAAGTTTTGACTTATGCGTAGAACTTAGGCGTAGAAACTCTTCTGCGTAGGACTTAGGCGTAGAATCTTCACTTAAGCGTAGGATTTAGGCGTAGACTTCCAACTTATGCGTAAAAAGAGGGTTTTGACTAAACTTACGCGTAGAAAAAGGGTTTTGACCAAATCTTATGCGTAAAAAGGACAGAAAGTACTGTTCACAGCTGTAGATTCGTACTATTCACCCAAGTTACGCGTAAGGAGACCAGAAAGCTTGAAAAATCCGATTTTTTCAACCAAAAACACTTTTTCCACTTGTTTCTTTTGATCAAATCTTTCCCAAAACACTTAGAATCACTAAAGCTTCAAGAAAAACAACAACTTTAACACTAAAACACGTAAAAATCAAAACTTTTTAATGAAAAGTACACGTTTTTACATAAAAAACGAAACTTTTAAAGAGAAAGTTTGATGAAAACGATTTCCACGCACTCCTAAATCATTGTTAGGCGAATGATACCACTTGTAGGACCTTAGATATATCAACTTTAACACAAATATAAGCACTAGAAGATGATGAAGAAGAGATGAAAGATGGTGACTTGATGTTATGTATATGTTGTGTATATGAGAGAATAAGAGATGAAATAAGAGAGCTTTTATTAATAAACACACACACTTACACACACAAGCACACCTTACAAATGAGAGGTAAGGTGCCTTATATAGTTAGAGAGAAAGGCCTCATGGGCTTTCTAATGGACTTGGGCTTGGACTTGGTTTACATGAATTATAAAAGGCTTACTATCATAACTCTTAACATATTAGATTACCAAGTCCAAGGCCCATTGACTATTCTAATAACATAAACTAAGACACATTACAAAGTTCCTAATATGAGAATGACCATCACTTCTCAATACATATTTTTAATGCTAACAGTGTGGCTGGAACACATGATTTTATGAACCAATCTTTTTAACATTAAAGCTGATTGTTGCAACTTTAAGCTGAGGATCAATTCCAAAATAAAAATCCAAACACCCCGTAACATAAGAATTTGTACAGGGGAGCAGGGTTAGGCTTTTAAAGTATCCGCATGAGTTATAATTTGTTTCTATATTCTATCTTATGCTATGTATATACCGAATACACTCTATATGTACTATAAAGCTTAAGCCCCTATAACTCTGCGTGGTGCAGTCCATTCGATTGCATTAGATCTCACACGCAATAATGGTAGATCTGATTTGCACTAGAATGGTTTTAAAATCAATGACCCCGCAATATCTAGATTGGTTATAACGTCCATCCTAAAATGTCATAAAACGTATATCAGTTTTGAAGGTCTTACTTATTTGTGTTTATACGTAGGTGGCTTAATGCGATCCTTGGCTGGTTTAACTATACAGAGTATACAAAAAATTATGTTGGAGTCATACTTTTTTGCAGATTTGACAGTAAAAAGGCTATGTTTAGAGGGTAGGAAAAAATGGCGAAGGGGAAACACAAACTGTGTGGAGACATCAATGTGTTGATGCTGGTGAACCTCTTACTACAAAATATCAACTTCTTAAGTAAGTGTGTTACTTTTTCTTTATATTTTCCACAAAAAGGCATTAATTTTAGGATTTTGTTTTGCAGATGTGTGGATACAAAAGTGCAATTTCCATAAAATAACAACCTTTTATTGCAAGACCATGTGGCGCCATGAGATTTTTCTTCGAGGACTAATATGAGGGTATATGCAGGCACTAGCCACTAGGGTATACGATTGGTAAGGAGTACTTTCTTCATGCTTATGGCCCAATATATGCTCTATTATGCATTATTCATTTATTGTTTTTATATTGACTTTTATGTATGTTTATGTTATTACAGGTGTTCGAAAATTCATGCCCATTCATAAATGTAAATTCAACTACGAGGTAATATTACATTTATAAGAAAGTACAACAACAATATCTAATCCCACCATAGCGGGGTATATTTTAATGTTCCCACTGCTTTGTTTGGTTAGGTGAATGAGATTGCATGGAACATGAAGGGGGTATGTTCTTCGTAACTACTGAAAATGGTAAAAATATTTTATATCGCTTTGTCAAGATCATGTTGTTGTTTACCACGTGTCACATGTGATAACGTTGCAATTAAGCTACTCTCAATTTATAGATCAATTCACGTTGTATAAATAACCCGCTTATATATATTTTCCACCACTCCATCACAATAAGAACAATGTTCAATCTTTAAATGCTTAAATGCCTTCATCTTTGAGTTTTTAGGTATATGTGTACAACCCATCACGGGGACCTAAAACAACACTTGAAAATAAACTACCCATCTCTTTATGCAGAAAGATGCTTCTTTTCTAAGATTTTGATTGGATTTTGAACATTAGAGAAACATGCCCATGTTGGTGGCGTAAACTATATTGCTTTTGCTCACCCTAACAAACATTGTATTAGCACATGTGGTGCTGACAAGACAATTTTTTTGGGTCATTCACATTACCGCTCTTAATTTTTTGATATAGGTATGGGATGTTGTAGCTGGGCGTGGGTATACGCTTGAGGGTCATGAAGCTCCTGTATTTTATGTTTGTGCTCACTATAAAGAACAAATCCAGGTAAGTCTTATCATTCTTTTCTTTTTTCTGAGATCCTCGCTATAAAGAAAAAATCCAGGAGAGTCCTCTTATTCTTTTCTTTTTGCTAAAATTAAATTTAAAAATACATTCTTATATCACAGAAAAATTGAATTTTTTTGGCATAGCTTACTTTCTTAATGGAAATTGATGGGAAAGTAAAGGCTTATCTTTATATTACATTCCTATATAACTTATTGTTAGTACCTAATAATGGGGATATTTTGACTATAGACGATAATTATGATTGGAAAAAAGGGCAAAAAGTGTTATAGAGTACAACCCAAAACATTCAAAATCTTATCTTAAACTTGAATGTGACTCCATACCATTTTTAGATAAACTTACATCGAGATAGTGATGGACATCGTTCATGTATAAACTTTCTTAACAAACAAATATCTTCACACTAGATCATCTGTTAAAATGTCTTTGGTGAACATTTTGAAGTGATTTTGATACAAGTAAATTGCTAAAAACATACCTGTATATCTTCTTGGTGTGATGGGTGTGGCCTCGATCGCTATTCAAAACGAAAGGTGATATGGATGTGATGAGGACATACATATTTTGGAACGATGGAAGTAGTTAAAACTGCAACTTTTGGTATTTGTTTGATGGGTAGTATTTTCTGTTTTATATCTGAACTTTACACATGATCAGAGGGTGATACAATCATGTATTTAAAAAGAAAAAAACATAGCTGTCTTTTATAATTTTTGTATTAACGTAAAAACATCTACTGTCTACTGTGTTTAGGCTGCTCGCGGTAGTCCTGCATATTTTAGGATGATCTGAGGTACCATCTTTTCTTTTGTAACACTCTTTTAGTAAGTTTCTATCCATGGGTTGTTTCTTTTGTTCGACGCCTTATTTTTTAATGGACCGACTTTCTTGATAATTTGGTTATACACACTCTCCATTAACAATAGTACTTTTGTGATTTTGGTTGTAGTAATGTTCTCTTTCATAAGTAAGGTATATGGTTTGGTGATGCTACTGTATCTGCTTCCTATCTAGGACGGGTATTGTTAGCAATTAAAATTCTTTTTGATCCGCTCTTCTTTTGTGAAGATACCAAGCATCCAAGGCAAGTTTAACAAGGTTTGTTTTGTAATTAAAAGCTATTTTGGGGTTTTTTTCCCCCATTGCTCTGAGTATTAACTGTTACCTCTATTCCTTTATTGTTGGACCTCCGTAAACATATATTTACTTAGGAGATTCTGACCAGGTGTGTCGACATTGCAAAGTTCTATTTTGGGTATGCTGAAAGACTAAAAGGAATCCTAAAATATCTTCTTATGAATAAATACAAACATATTAACTATTTCATAATTAATAGCGCTAAATTATGATATCAATTTAGAGTAGAGAAGTTACTTGACCTTTTTTATTACTTGAGTAGAACAGCTAGCAACAGGTTGTGCATATTTTTTTTGAAAGAATTTATATATAGATGAAGGATTTACGTGTTATTAACGTGTTTTTTGGAAAATTTTCTTTGCATTTATGGAATTTCTTTACAGTTGTGACGGGCCAAGGATCAAGTTGTGATCTTGCTACCGGATGTGCTATTAAGCCGTTTACGCGGGAAAATGTTGCATTTGATGTCGCAAGGTAGAATTTGTCTTGATATCTTTGATTCTATCATTTTTAATTCATATATCATTCTTCTTATATCTCTAGCTATAACGGCTACGTACACTTAGCATGCAGGACTTACTCAAGATCAGATGTTGGTATGTTCTCTTTGCTTTGTCTTTGTAACTGTTGATGAATAAATTTAGTTTCACCATTTACATTTGCTAAGTAACTTCTACTGTTGATAAATAAATTAAAACACGTGTATTTATTGGGTACTTATTTACATGTGTTCGAAAGTAATATTAAAATCTTGAATTGATCATTGAGCATTGCAATTTGGTAAGTGGTGGAAAAAAGAGAAAGCAAGAAGGATAGATGGTTTAAAATGGCACATCTGATTTAGGGGTAAATTGGTAATTAAAAGTGTGCCTTTAAGCTTTAGGGATATTTCAATTTTATAATGGAACATAATGAACTTTTGTTTACATATATAAGCTTTAAATATTTCTCCGCAAAGAAGACAATTGAATCAGTCTACGCAGGCCAGACAAGGTACACATATTCATTTTTTCGATTAGGCGGCTATCAAATAATGATTTCATTTGTACCTTTGGCTTTTATTTTTTTATTGGAGGTACCCACTGTGTTTTCTTCATTGCAGGTCTCCTGAAAACATATGTTCACATGGGAAATTGTGATCAGGTATGTCACCATTGCAATGCCATTTTTTTGGCAAGGTTCCACCTGCCGCAAACTCAACCCCTTTTACTACAAACACCTATGATCAATAAGATACTAAGATTGTTGCTTCTAGCAATTCATCGAACATAGCATCAAGTTCTGAAGCTGAAAAGGAAGATGCAAAGGAAGAAGAAGTGAAGAAACAATATCAAAATTTTAAATCATTTGATATTGTTGATGATTTTTTTGATCATCACTACCTAATCCTGGTTTTAAAAGCCAGCAGGTAGTTTCTTTAAACATTAGTTTGTTGTTTTACGACCTTACCCATTTGCTATTCACGTTCTTATTGCAACGTTTTTGGTTAAAATGTTTCCTGTGGCAGTCTCCAAGGGACTGGATGAAGAAAACGTGGGGTTTTAAATTAGGTTTTTTTTATGAGAAACTGAATCTATAATCCTCAATCAGGTTTGTTTATGAATTTTAGACGTGGTTGCTGTATCAATTTCGAAGGATATTTAGTATGCTTTGTGATGACTTATATTTATAACCAATTAGTAGCTAGGGTGTGTTTGGGAAACTTCATATAGCTTATTTGATAATGCTTTGTCGAGTATAATACAGGAGATAGTATTTGGATTTGCTTGCACAACTTTTAATGAAAAGGTTCATGTGGTTAGTTCCTTTTTTTTTTTTTTTTTTTTTTTTTTGAACGGCGATTTTGTAACAATTCGCAATTTCAGGTCAATTACTATTCCCGGAAAATTCACTATTCACTTTTACTATTCATTTTACTATTCATTTTTCCTGAAACTTTCCCGAAAGTTGATTTTTATTTGATATTCTCGAGTGATAAATCATTTCTATTGAAAATTAAAAGTTTAACTTTCATAAGCTCATTTTCGTGAAAGTTATTAAGGAATTACACGTTTTAGGGTAAAACGTCATTCAGAAATTCTACGCACAACGAAACTCGACCGCGTCAGGTGACCCCACATCAGAAAAATGTTTGACACACTCATGATTTATTTGAGAATAAATCATGACTGAGAAAAACATGACCAGAATAAACCTCGGCCGTGAAAAACTGGAATTTTCAGTTTTTAAGCGTTTTTACTCAGCCGTAACCTTAGCCTATACCTGCACCGCGTTTCTAATACGATTTGAGTTTTCAACTTTTTAGAAAAAGTCAACATATTTTTCCCTCCTCCTTTGACCAAAAATCATTCATTGATTTTATAAGTCATTCCTTGATTTTTAGGCTTACGGTTTGATGTCTAAAAGACATTTAATACCAACCAACACTAAACTGAGCCCAGTCTAGACATTATAAGTCATTTTAAATCATTTTATCCTATTAGAAAAGTAACATTTTACTTTTCTCAATTTTACGCAATATTCGTACATTTTACGTATTACGCGTTTTAGACCCGTATTTCCAGTTTTAGCAGGGTTTTACCACCCCAATGGAACCTACCACTCATTTTATATTTTATTATGGAGTATTTTGACAAGTTTAATCATTCCTCCAAATTTCGTATTTTTACGATACCCGGTTTTACGTTTTGTGACGTAACAACTTACGGTTATCATTTCACGGAGTCAAAACATACTAGATATCTTGGATAATATCATCACAAGTCAAACCCTTCCTCCCCAAGCTTGGCAAACCGCCACTAGGGGGGGGTGGATTCACACTAGGTGGCTTGATCTTGTGCTTAAGGCCTTAAGATGGTTACAAGTGTTCACCTTGCTCTCCAAGGTTGGACTAGTCAATGTTCTAACCTCCTCAAGACCTTATTTAAGCCTTCTCTTCCCCTCCTTGGCCATTCCAACGACCCACACACACCAACACCATCTCATTTGCTCATTCTCTTCCAAGTTTCATGCAAGATTCAAGTGCAAGTTCAAGGTAGAAACTCTAGTTAGGTTATCATTCATCAAACACTTCCATAACCTCATATACTTGGTGATTTCTCTTGAGTTTGAATCCACTCAAGTCACCTCAACTTTCATCATCTCTCTTTCAAGATTACAAGAGTAGAAAGATTGCATGAAGTGAAGTGGGTTGAAGCAAGTCTATCAAAGTCCTATCCTTACATGTTAACTTCCTTTCATCTTTGAAAGCCAAAAGTTGTAAGCCAAACCCTAACATGCTTCTTGTTGAATAATCATGTTCATGTTATTTACATATTATTCATGCTATATTATGTCTTGTATTCATGTCCATGATATATAAAAGTGAGTAAAACAAGTTGTTGTAATTGATTGACAAGATAAGTTATTAAAACAAGTAAACTAGTGACTTTCTTGGTATAACCTGATCAAAATGGTAAAATTATGATATTGGATTATTACATATTACAGTAGAGGACTTAACAAGGAAACCGTAGCAATTTGAACCACCTAAAACGAGTATACGAGTCAAAAGTTACGCCCATTTGAAGTTACCAAATATTTGCGGCAAAACTGCCTAAACCATACTGTTTTGCATTCTGACTTTTTGAAAGTTACCCTTCTGGTCCGATTCATCAAAAACTTAAAACACGAAAGTTGTCCGGAACGACGTTTTCGTTCAGGAACAAAGAAGCTCGAGCCCTGAAAACGCTTTCCGAGTGATAATTTCTTCAAATTCTAAACAGCCCATTTTTAGACCAAAGTCATTACATATAGATTATGGTTTATGAAGACCAAAGAGGTCTTATGACCAATAATCAAGACCACCACCATGGCTAGAGCCAAGGTTGAGTCTCATGACCTTGGAACAAGGACCAAAGGTCATGGCTAGGCCATGACGAAATGACCATGTAAGCTTACTTAGGCGGAAACATGAAACAAGGAATTGGCGATAATTTGAACAAGCAATTTGGATCTACTTCACCTAAACGGAACCATGAGATATTACAAAGAGAAAATGGTCATACAAGACTTATGAAACTACCCCTAATAACAATCTTCATGTACTAATAAACTTTCCTAAGTTTATTCAAATATCGGACATGTAACTTTTCGGATCAAAACTTATATCTATATATTTTATCAACTACTACAATAGTAGGGAGCCTCATGTGAGGAGTTCATTATGTAAGCCGTCGAGATGAGTTGTGGATTTACGAGTTAAAGTGTCCTGGCTCCTCGAACGCTTACTAACATGACTTCTGAATTATGTCGGCCTGAACGGTAGTAAACGATATATAAGACATACATGTTTCATGAATCATTACTTTCAAAGACTTACACTATACATCATACCACATCATGGACTAGATGCAAGATATATATATAGGCACTTATTCATATTCTTTACTCAAATCCTAAGTCGCGACATTCTATTATAGGTTGCTCGTAGAAACCTTCACGATTCAACCGTTACATTCATTACTTGCTATCTTACTTAAGGTGAGTTCATAGCCCCACTTTACATTACTTCAATGTTTTACAAACCCTTGGGGGGAATACATGCTATTTTTAACCGATCACAATGTTTTTAAATTGTATGCTTGCCTGATTGTTTTATTATCACTAAGTACCAGCCTTGCTAAACCGAGATCCCTTATTATGAACCATTTAATCACTAGCAATAGTGAGCGCAAATATTGTGAATAGGCCTATTGGGATTGACGAATCCCATTTGTATTGACTAAGTTCAAACAAATGCACTAATATTTGAGATTTAGGTATGTTAGCAAAGTACCTACCGGGATAAATCTGCCGATCGATATTGGTACACGTTAACGTTTTGGTGTCACAAACTTAGTGTATAATACATTTTATGGGTGTATAATAACGTAGCCTGCCTGTTTTGTTTTCCAAACATTGGTGTGAGTCCATAGCTCACACTACCAACATATTGTGTTCAAACATTTAACAAACTCTATGAATATCACTCAACCTTTGTGTTGACCTCTCAAGCATGTATTTTAGGTTCATGACGATCAAGGATGGCACGGAAGGGCATGGATACTCAAGAGGGCTATAAATTTTATTATCATTCAAAAACTCATTTAATGTAAATTGTAAACATGGAACCATTTGGGACCTCATTTTTGTAATCTCTGATATTTATACAATTTGAGTGATAAATCTTTTAAAACGACTCAATTGGAGTTCGTTTTCTATTATTGTGACTATTGTGCCGTCGAGTAACACCCAGTTTGAATTCCGCTGCAACCATGAATTGGGGGTGTTACAGATTGGTATCAGAGCCATGGTTATAGAGAAACGGGTCTAATTGAGACCTAAACTATAACTACAATTACAAGCAAAAACATTTTTATAGCCTTCCGCTCTCCGTGTCTTCCATCCTCCAGACAATTATGGACTTATTAAGCATTTTTATGCTACACAAACATAATTGCATATTGATATATGTACCCTTAACATAATTGAGCATTTCCCCGTAAGCATTTTATGCTACATGAACATATAAGTATATTGATATATACACACTAGGCATTCTATACTACATGAACATATTAGTATATTGATATATAAACTCGGTTTATTTTCAATCATTTATCTAAACAATGGACTAAACATATATGTGTATGCCTATTCTAAGGCATTTCGGCACAGCCACACTCTCCCAATCATGTTCCTACTCCAACATTATATGTCCAAGACATTGTAACTAATTACAATGGTCTCATTCATTTTCCAAGACACTGTGAGATACAATGGTCTCATTCATTTTCCAAGACATTGTGAGATACAATGGTCTCATTCATTTTTCAAGACATTGTGAGATACAATGGTCTCATTCACTTTTCAAGACATTGTGAGATACAATGGTCTCATTCAGTTTCCAAGACATTGTGAGATACAATGGTCTCATTCATTTTCCAAGACATTGTATTATACAATGGTCTTAACCATTTCTCAAATGTTTTGAGTCACACAATGGTCTAACCTACTTCCCAGACATTGTGAATTACACAATGGTCTAACCTACTTCCGAGACATTGTGTTTTGCGCAATGGTCTCTAGAATTATTCCATCACATCATCAATATCATTTCATATGATATCAAAAACCCGTCACAACCTATCGATTTCTAAATAGAAATATGAGATTTCTAAAGGACAAACAAATCCATCACCTACAAAAGCTGAAGTTCGGCCCTACATTCATCAAAGTTTTCTTCTGAAACCTTCATTATTAAAAGTTCGTGATCCTGGCCAAGTATGTTCTATTTTAGAACTACTTAAAACTTCCTTTCCATACGTACCTACCCTTACTATCTTCTATGCAATAGAATATGAAAACTTACGTTACAAGTCTTGTATGGGCGGGACTTGCAAGTTAAGGGTTTGACATCGCCTTTGTTTGGTGGACAGTTTCCCGAAAACAACGGACATATCACAAGTATACCTAATTTAGGTATTTGAAAATTTTATCGAACCTTGGCTAAATATAGACTAGTCACCTATATTTAACCTAGGGACAGTGGAATATAGTCTGACTAACTATATTCGACTTAAAATTTTCAAATACTGAGAATAGTTGTGCTAGGGTTATGTTCAGGTTAATTTCCTACATGAACTCGATAAACCACCAAAATTCATTAAAACAATCTAGAGACATGATAGTGTCTTACCACTCAGCGAAATCTTAACACCTTATTTGTACTACCTAACTTCATTCTTGAAAGTTTTCATTTATGAGATAATCCGAACTACTATCTCGGGATAATTATCAATTATTCTCTTCATCCTGTAGAAGTACTATCCTATTTAGGTCCTAAGCATACCATTCCATCATAAACCTTTAAAATCTCTTAAGATTTTCAAAACAAACTCAACATCTATACCTAAGAGTATTAATGTTAAGCATACACTACACGCTTTTGTTCATCAACATATCACATCATTATCACAACCGTTACAACCACAAACTCATTAACAGATCTTGATGCACTTTTAAAGCTCAAATCATCCTTAGTTACACCACAAGCACCCTTATCAGCTTTACAAGATTGAATATTCATCTTGTACTTTTGGAACACCAGTATCATCCTCAGGCCGATGGTCAGAGTGAACGAAACATTCAAACACTTGAAGACATGCTTCGAGCTTGTATAATAGACTTTGGAAAAGGATGGGATACTCATCTACCATTAGTCGAATTTTCCTACAAAAACAGCTATCATACAAGTATTAAAGCAGCCCCATTTGAAGCACTTTACGGTCGAAAGTGTCGTTCACCTGCTTGTTGGGCTGAAGTGGGGGAAGTTCAACTCACTGGTCCAGAACTCATCCATGAAACAACGGATAAGATTGTACAAATCAGAAGTCGACTACAAACCGCAACAGATCGACAGAAAAGTTATGCCGACACACGACACAGACCCCTAGAATTCCAAGTCGGAGACAGGGTTATGCTAAAGGTATCGCCTTGGAAAGGCTTGATATGATTCGGTAAACGAGGAACACTAAACCCAAGATACATCGGACCATTCAAAATCCTAGCCAGGGTTGGCCCTATGGCGTACAGACTTGAGCTTCCATCAGAACTCAGTAGTGTACACCCCACTTTCCATGTATTTAACCTAAAGAAATGCTTGTCGGATGAATCACTAGTGATTCCACTCGATGAAATTCAACTCAATGACGATCTTCAATTTATTGAGGAACCCGTAGAAATCATGGACCGAGAGGTCAAACAACTCAAGCAAAGCCGTATTCCAATTGTCAAAGTTCGTTGGAACTCACGACGTGGTCCTGAATACACATGGGAAAGAGAGGACCAGATACGTAAGAAATACCCACATCTTTTTACCAACAAAGTTTCTACTCCCAACGCAAATTGATCTCCGGGACGGAGCTCTCATATGGGGTGGAGACTGTAACAATTCGCAATTTCAGGTCAATTACTATTCCCGAAAAATTCACTATTCACTTTTACTATTCATTTTTACCGAAACTTTCCCGAAAGTTGATTTTTATTTGATATTCTCGAGTGATAAATCATTTCTATGGAAAATTAAAAGTTTAACTTTCATAAGCTCATTTTCGTGAAAGTTATTAAGGAATTACACGTTTTAGGGTAAAACGTCATTCAGAAATTCTACGCACAACGAAACTCGACCGCGTCAGGTGACCCCACATCAGAAAAATGTTTGACACACTCATGATTTATTTGAGAATAAATCATGACTGAGAAAAACATGACCAGAATAAACCTCGGCCGTGAAAAACTGGAATTTTCAGTTTTTAAGCGTTTTTACTCAGCCGTAACCTTAGCCTATACCTGCACCGCGTTTCTAATACGATTTGAGTTTTCAACTTTTTAGAAAAAGTCAACATATTTTTCCCTCCTCCTTTGACCAAAAATCATTCCTTGATTTTATAAGTCATTCCTTGATTTTTAGGCTTACGGTTTGATGTCTAAAAGACATTTAATACCAACCAACACTAGACTGAGCCCAGTCTAGACATTATAAGTCATTTTAAATCATTTTATCCTATTAGAAAAGTAACATTTTACTTTTCTCAATTTTACGCAATATTCGTACATTTTACGTATTACGCGTTTTAGACCCGTATTTCCAGTTTTAGCAGGGTTTTACCACCCCAATGGAACCTACCACTCATTTTATATTTTATTATGGAGTATTTTGACAAGTTTAATCATTCCTCCAAATTTCGTATTTTTACGATAACCGGTTTTACGTTTTGTGACGTAACAACTTACGGTTAGCATTTCACGGAGTCAAAACATACTAGATATCTTGGATAATATCATCACAAGTCAAACCCTTCCTCCCCAAGCTTGGCAAACCGCCACTAGGGGGGGGGGGGATTCACACTAGGTGGCTTGATCTTGTGCTTAAGGCCTTAAGATGGTTACAAGTGTTCACCTTGCTCTCCAAGGTTGGACTAGTCAATGTTCTAACCTCCTCAAGACCTTATTTAAGCCTTCTCTTCCCCTCCTTGGCCATTCCAACGACCCACACACACCAACACCATCTCATTTGCTCATTCTCTTCCAAGTTTCATGCAAGATTCAAGTGCAAGTTCAAGGTAGAAACTCTAGTTAGGTTATCATTCATCAAACACTTCCATAACCTCATATACTTGGTGATTTCTCTTGAGTTTGAATCCACTCAAGTCACCTCAACTTTCATCATCTCTCTTTCAAGATTACAAGAGTAGAAAGATTGCATGAAGTGAAGTGGGTTGAAGCAAGTCTATCAAAGTCCTATCCTTACATGTTAACTTCCTTTCATCTTTGAAAGCCAAAAGTTGTAAGCCAAACCCTAACATGCTTCTTGTTGAATAATCATGTTCATGTTATTTACATATTATTCATGCTATATTATGTCTTGTATTCATGTCCATGATGTATAAAAGTGAGTAAAACAAGTTGTTGTAATTGATTGACAAGATAAGTTATTAAAACAAGTAAACTAGTGACTTTCTTGGTATAACCTGATCAAAATGATAAAATTATGATATTGGATTATTACATATTACAGTAGAGGACTTAACAAGGAAACCGTAGCAATTTGAACCACCTAAAACGAGTATACGAGTCAAAAGTTACGCCCATTTGAAGTTACCAAAGATTTGCGGCAAAACTGCCTAAACCATACTGTTTTGCATTCTGACTTTTTGAAAGTCACCCTTCTGTTCCGATTCATCAAAAACTTAAAACACGAAAGTTGTCCGGAACGACGTTTTCGTTCAGGAGTAAAGAAGCTCGAGCCCTGAAAACGCTTTCCGAGTGATAATTTCTTCAAATTCTAAACAGCCCATTTTTAGACCAAAGTCATTACATATAGATTATGGTTTATGAAGACCAAAGAGGTCTTATGACCAATAATCAAGACCACCACCATGGCTAGAGCCAAGGTTGAGTCTCATGACCTTGGAATAAGGACCAAAGGTCATGGCTAGGCCATGACGAAATGACCATGTAAGCTTACTTAGGCGGAAACATGAAACAAGGAATTGGCGATAATTTGAACAAGCAATTTGGATCTACTTCACCTAAAAGGAACCATGAGATATTACAAAGAGAAAATGGTCATACAAGACTTATGAAACTACCCCTAATAACAATCTTCATGTACTAATAAACTTTCCTAAGTTTATTCAAATATCGGACATGTAACTTTTCGGATCAAAACTTATATCTATATATTTTATCAACTACTACAATAGTAGGGAGCCTCATGTGAGGAGTTCATTATGTAAGCCATCGAGATGAGTTGTGGATTTACGAGTTAAAGTGTCCTGGCTCCTCGAACGCTTACTAACATGACTTCTGAATTATGTCGGCCCGAACGGTAGTAAACGATATATAAGACATACATGTTTCATGAATCATTACTTTCAAAGACTTACACTATACATCATACCACATCATGGACTAGATGCAAGATATATATATATAGGCACTTATTCATATTCTTTACTCAAATCCTAAGTCGCGACATTCTATTATAGGTTGCTCGTAGAAACATTCACGATTCAACCGTTACATTCATTACTTGCTATCTTACTTAAGGTGAGTTCATAGCCCCACTTTACATTACTTCAATGTTTTACAAACCCTTGGGGGGAATACATGCTATTTTTAACCGAGCACAATGTTTTTAAATTGTATGCTTGCCTGATTGTTTTATTATCACTAAGTACCAGCCTTGCTAAACCGAGATCCCTTATTATGAACCATTTAATCACTAGCAATAGTGAGCGCAAATATTGTGAATAGGCCTATTGGGATTGACGAATCCCATTTGTATTGACTAAGTTCAAACAAATGCACTAATATTTGAGATTTAGGTATGTTAGCAAAGTACCTACCGGGATAAATCTGCCGATCGATATTGGTACACGTTAACGTTTTGGTGTCATAAGCTTAGTGTATAATACATTTTATGGGTGTATAATAACGTAGCCTGCCTGTTTTGTTTTCCAAACATTGGTGTGAGTCCATAGCTCACACTACCAACATATTGTGTTCAAACATTTAACAAACTCTATGAATATCACTCAACCTTTGTGTTGACCTCTCAAGCTTGTATTTCAGGTTCATGACGATCAAGGATGGTACGGAAGGGCACGGATACTCAAGAGGGCTATAAATTTTATTATCATTCAAAAACTCATTTAATGTAAATTGTAAACATGGAACCATTTGGGACCTCATTTTTGTAATCTCTGATATTTATACAATTTGAATGATAAATCTTTTAAAACGACTCAATTGGAGTTCGTTTTCTATTATTGTGACTATTGTGCCGTCGAGTAACACCCAGTTTGAATTCCGCTGCAACCATGAATTGGGGGTGTTACAGATTTTATTGAACTAGCAAGAAGCTAGAAGAAGAAACAATTTACAAACAAGTTTTACAAGCAGACATAGGGTCATTAAGCCAATCGAACCAAAGCGGTTGAAAGGTTTTGGACCTGTTAACAATCCAAGAAAAGGAAAAAGTTTTTATGTCATCCATGAGGGTATCTTTCCGTGGTGGCTTTTTGTCGAAGCAAATCTTGTTTCGGTAGCACAAAATTACCCAAACAGTAGTTAGAATAACCACATCCAGAAAGCTTTTAATCGAAGCATGTCCAGAAAGCTTTTAATCGAAGCATGAAGGTTAGTTCTTAATTCCAACTTTAATCATCAGTAGAGGTGGTAACCTTAACCAACCTGTAATGGGTCGATCGAGTAAAATAGAATTTAGCTTCAAAGAAATCAGTTCAAAACATAACCAACATGCAATTCATAACATCACTTATGTTGTATTTTTTTCTTTTCTGGACCAGAGTGGTTTAATGGACACTCAGCTTATTATGGTAGATTTCACGATATTCTATTTATGCTTGATATTTGACTATCTGTAGTTAAAATGGACCATATTTATGATTTAGCTGATATTTCCACTAACGTAAATGTTAAGCTTATTGATAATATGTGAGATGTGTTTGCCTGTTTTTCTAGCTCTACGTGATGCAGCAACATTAAAGGCAAGGGCACTAAAGGAAGTTTGGAATATTACAGCGGTAATATCAGTGGACCGAGGGCTTAAAGAAAGCAAAAGCCAAGGAAAGAGTAGTGGCTACAATGAACACCTTCCAACTGAATAAAACTTTCCGAGAATTTGTAACCAAGAACTCCTAGCTAGGGGGAGTGAGCTTCTTAAATGAACCCATAACGGTAAGAACTACCAACTTACCTTCTCAGTTGTGCCAATTAATTAGCCAATATAGAATGAAATGCCGAAATGCTATGACATTAAATGCAGGTAATCTACGAGAAAATTTCATACGTCCAATACCTTTAAATATGGGACCACTACAGACTGGTGACCCATGGAAACCATTAACTGGTCTCTTCATCAAAAACCAAATTATTATGATTGGCCAGACTATTACGAAGCCTGCACTCAGTGACATCCAAGGTTTGTTCATCTATACTTCCTTAAAGAATCAGAAGTTTAACAAACTCCACACCACCAATAGTGATTACTAACTCGGCGTTTAGATCTACGTTTTGAAACTAATTATTGCCATAGTAAAGTCGCTAAAAAAATAAAGTGTTTTAAGTATTTAGAAAAATAGTGTATGATTCAAATGCTATTAAATAAGCTTCATAATTAGCCCAAGAATACTGATCCTTCAAAGGCTTATTTACCATCTTCTAATAAAATATTAGAGTTATTCGTTGTTGACGACCGTTTTCTATAGATTGTTGGCCAAACTCAACACGTTTCAGCTACAAATTTCCCATAGCCGAATTTCTGGTCCTTCCAGGTCACCATCTTTACAAGATGGATTATCAAAAACTTATAGAAGCACACAGAAACAAGAAGGTTGATGTAACAGTTGCAGTTTTAAATAGCATGAGAGATTACAATGCAGGCTTTGGCAGTTTTAGTGTAGATTTTAGCAATCAAATTACCGGCTTTAAAGAGGAGGCATAATTAATGCCAATTACACTGATATCAGTTAACTGGTTCACATTTATAAGCTTATTGTTCATAAAATAATCCGATTCTCAAATAACTGTCTTATGTAGTCGTTCAGTTGGTCAGCCGATCTATAAACACAGGTTCAGTGAACATTCATGATTCTATGGACCTACGATTGGGTCAACAACAAAAAAATAAAATAAAATAAAATAAAATAAAATAAAATAAAATAAAACATTTTGCGCCCCTTATTTGTCAAAAAAATAGTGGTATGCTATCTGACATCGGGATCGATTTCGAAGCCATAAACTCTCAAGAATCTTTAAGGGTTCTTGACATCATTCTCAGACAACACGCGGCTAGGCAGTAAGTTATCGACTTATTAAAACTGAATTGAGATATATGCATTTTTGGGGGACCCTTTTTTATTTAATCCAAATTGTAGGGGTTGTTTACTTGTGCGTCAATCGTTCTTCTACAACGATGTGAAGAACTTTGCTCATGTTGGAAGTAGAGTTCTTGGATGTTGCGGATTTCATTCAAGTTTACGTACCTCTCAAGGAGAACTCTCTTTAAATATCGGTAAAATCTTGACATTCAATTAGATCTTCTATTGTAACTTATGTTATGGTTAAATTGCTGACTATTTGCTGTTGTTGCCAAATGTATCAACCACTATGATCATCCAACCTTTACCAGAGGTAGATTTTCTTATCAACAACCAAAATGTAAAAGATCATTACGGAATTGACTCGGCATACGTAAGCATGTTCACCAATTTCCTTCTTTCTGTTCAGGGTTAAATTTGACCTTGACTTAACATTAACTTTTAGCTCGAGCTAGATGAATTAGTCATATTTCTTACTACATTCTCCAACAACCAACCACTCTCTTACAACATCAATCCAAACAATTTTCCAATATAATTATTGAATTTTTTTAGCTTATGAGCTTACTTAAAATTGAAAATCTCATAAACTCTATTTTTGGACTTTATAAGCTCGACTTGATAAGATGATAATCTACAAACATGGGTTATGAGCTTTTTCAAACTCAAATCAGCCCATACACCTAGAACCTAAGCTATTCCAAACACCTATTTACTATAATATATCATCCGGTAGTAAGTTAAGGCATGGGTAACAGAAAGGGAGATTCACGCAAATGATGCTGGTAGATCAGATTGGATGACAGTTGAGCCACCGTTAGGACCCCAAGTTGATGATATCGAAGCCCTTGGTGAAGATACATGTAATGTTTATTCAACCTTTTGTTCATATAAAAGAGATAATAACTGTAAAGTAGTCGCTGCATAATTTTGGTGGAGCAAGCAGTTATCGTTCAAGCCTCACCAAAGGCAGTACGTGTGAGTTTCTTATTAGTTATATAAATATAAATTAACCGTTGAATCACGGCATGCCAATAGTTTATGGTCTCTATATTTTTGGAAATGTGTTAATTTTTTAGGCAGGGTTTGGTGATCAAGAAATTTTTGATGGGTTGAAAGATGGCGAAGATGGAAATGGTAAAAATAACGTACAACTATAGGTAAGCTTAGTTCGTTATCTTTTATTCTTTTCTTTTTGTATTCATGGACATGATATTTTGTCAGAAACTAATCACCAACAATGTATGGTTCGGGTATTAAAGCTTTAGATGATATAGCTGATGCGCTTGATGGGAATTCGCAGTCAACATTTGGACATTTGAATTCTTAAGTCTCCAAACATTCTTCTGCTCTTGGGGAGGTATATATATCATAGTTTTGATCCTATGAATTTAGACACCTATATTGGCACATTACACTTCACTTAGCTTTGTTTGATGTCCAAATTTTCAAGGCTATTGCATCAGAAGCTGAGAACTTGCTTAACGATCTTGAAAATACTCTATATAGTCAAGAAAATAAAATAATTTCTTAAGAACAACAGCAACACGAGGTTAGAGTATAAACGTTCGTCGTTGTCCTTTAATATTCATTTATTGATCTTTACATATATACATACCAGAAAAAACTATTCGCAACCATGAAACATCACTTTTATGTATGTTTATGTTATTTTAATACGATTTATCTCTTTAGATTATGGATTTCCAAGAAACAACACACAAACAAAAAATGTTTTTATGGTGAGATGGGTTGATAAATCATATCAAATCAATTCTAAATGATGTAGGTTTATCAAATAATGTTAGGGGGCGTTTGGTTAATTGAAACAAAAGGGTATGATGTTTGGTATTGATCACATTTATCAGTAATGAAATTTTTGTTACTTGGCCTAAAATAGAAAAATAACTAAAAAGACATATTATATAATTAGGTTCGATACCTACCGAGATCAATCTTGTAACTAGCCAAGTGCGTTTTGGTGTAGGATATGGAAGTAACAATCGACCAACGCCAAAAATGGCAACCGAAAAGAAATGAAGCACCAAGCTTGATGGTTTGGGGTTCACACCAGATAGTAGCGCAATGGGCCGACTTGAGAACATGCCACCAAGGCTCAAGTAGTCGAAACATGCTTGACTACCCGTTTTAAGAATCACATGATCTGACCCGAACACACGTTGCTACCTTTAGGTACCATATTTTCCCAAGTATTGAAAACTAATTCCTGTCAGTTGTGGCTCTAAAACTCAATCATTTGACTTTTATAAATAGATCCCTATGGTAGAGAATCATGTAGTGACCGAAGCTTTTTATATGTGCAGATGCATTCAATCCAAAGACATTGGGTATTTGAAGCTACTTCAAAGTTCGAGACACTGAGATTGTTCGTAAATATGTGAGCAACAAAAATGACCACTCAGTATTGGTGGCACTTTCAATACACTTTTAACATTTTTATTTACAAAGATTAACATGTTACACTATCTTATATAGTTAATACATTTTTATTTATAATGTTTCTTATACTATTCTATATGTAGCCTAACATTATAACAATCACTAAAAAGTCAAATGTTAACATTTTTATTTACAGAGATAAGAAATTTTTTACTTTACACACATTAATTTTATGCCTTTAAGTCTATTGTAATCAAATTTCTCAGTGCAAGTAATTTAATCCAAGTTTTCCACTTTAAACCCAAGGTTTGTTCTTAATGGTTTCATTGCACTATGTCATTTGGTAATGTTATGACATACTTTAGTGGTGGAATAATAGAACGACGTCAAATACTATGATTAGTCCATCCATGAGATGATCGATTTTGATAGGCCAGTTGAGAATATCTCAGCTAAAATCGTTGGCAGCTTATAGTGTCTCATTCTTATAGAATCTCACTCTTATTAAAGTTTATTCCTTTTTCCTTACTTAAGGTTTTTATACTTGGAAGAAGATCCGCACACTACACTTTTTTTTTCATGTTAGAGTAGTATTTTAACGTGGCTATAGGCACATCATAGTTCAAATTCTGCCCGGTCATTACCTTAGCTATTATCTTCTATTCAAACAATTATTTATAACTGTAGGGTTTATAGGATTTTTGGAGCAGTTAGGGAGTTTGATTGATACATATTTTTAGCTGTATATATTAAATCTGAGATCATGTTATTGTGTGGCAGGGAGAAGATCCGCACACTACACTTTTTTTTTCTTCATTTTAGATTAGTATTTTAACGTGGCTATAGGCACATCATAGTTCAAATTCTGCCCGATCATTACCATAGCTATTATCTTCTATTCAAACAATTATCTATAACTGTAGGGTTTATAGGATTTTGGGACCGGTTAGGGAGTTTGATTGATATATATTTATGACTGTATATATTAAATATGAGATCATGTTATTGCGTGGCAGGGTTATCAAAATACATTTGATAGTTCAAGGCCAAGGTTATCAAAATACATTTCTCACTCGGAATCATGCTGCTGCTTTGAGTAATAACACTATCTACAACTATTCAGTTGGTGTTTTTTTTTTCTCCAAATTTGTCGCTTACAGTATAAGCTTTAAGGTATGCAAGTGGATTATAAAAGAATCAACTACACTAATATGTAACTAATTTTTAAGTATATGTGACTATATATAAAAAAATATATATGTTTTTTGCTCACTGTGGTAACACACTTTCAATCTTTTACTGTTGTATCCAAGTCATCTCCTCTAGCACCTAAAATAGATGTGATATGACTTATTCTTTAAGGACTGATGAGTGGGAATCGCACCAGGCTTTACTTCTCAAGGGATCTTGAGAAGCTTACAACCCCCACCAGGCAGTGTACCTGATCGTTGTAGTATAGTATAGTGATAAGTACCGGGGGATTGATCGTTCAGCTAGGAATAGTGTCGCTAGGATTAGAAAACCTAAATACTAGTTCTAAAGCTGAGAGATAATTCTTTTTGTATTTTTATATTTTTTTAGAAAGCAAGTAAAAATCTCGGGTTTGAAGGATTTGGGCGGAATTAGTTGCTAGTCAACTAACCCAATACTAAAGATGCAATCAAAAGAAAATACTAGAAATGAAAATAAACTAAATTATACTAAAGTTGTGAGCAATAAGTGGAGAAAATGTGTTTACTTAGATTTCACTACTCCCTAGACATCTTTTACATGTTAATTACTTGTTATAGTTGCATGGATGACGGATTGTATTCCTTAATGCCATTCATGGGGTATCGCACTTAACTCCCCAATTCTATGAGCTCTTATCTCCTCCTATACCATGCCCAGCACAACCATAGGGATTATAAACAGTGGCTCATGCATTAAATACAACCAATAAAGACCTAGTGCAATCGGTTCATGTTTCCTAAGACGTTCAAGCATGTTACCATTTGGAGATCTGCCAGTTTTCTTAAGCCTAACATATAAATTCATTCATCCAAAACAATTATAAACAAGTAATCAACACATAATTAACATCTAGGTTTCATTAGATCCAAGTAAACAGAAGATAGATCTAGCCTAGCATGATGGAATTAAGACAAGAACAAGATATAGACAACCAACACATAGACATATTGATTGAATTAAAAGAATACTTATCTCAATTACACATGAAAGGTATCAAGGGCTTAGAACCCTTGAAAAACCTGTAAAATTCGCACCAAGTTCGTACTTAGGGTTTCTCCAAAACTTCTCCCTTTTTTTAATGTAAAAATTAGAAAACTATATATAGGAAATAGGGTCTGACGGCGTCAAGACCAATCTTGTGACGCCGTCACCTCGCCGCCAAAACTCTTCTCGGACTGCCTTGATCTACTTCTGACGCCGTCATGTGTTATGCATTTCCAGGCCGTCATGAATTTTACTCTTGACGCCCTTTCTTGTGACGCCGTCAAATCTGTACTGGGTCGTCATGGAATTTACTCTTGACGCCGTCACCTACTGTTCCCAGCAAGGAGAATTAAGACTTTGGCGTTTTCTTCACTTTTATGCTCCAAAAACGCCCGAATTGCTTCCTTTTCCAGATTTCACTCCCAAAGTACCTAAAATCACAAAAGGAACGATTTAGGGCAATATTTGATCAAATAAATTCAATTCCGGGCATAAATGACCCCCTAAAAGTGGTTCATTTTTCGCCTCATCATATACCCTTACACTTGAGATTTGCTTGTCCTCAAGCAAATGCGCTTTTATTCTAGTCAAAATACAAGTTAGGGGTCATTTAACACTAATATAAAAGTAATTACAACAAATAATCGTTCCACTAAAGACCAATAGACAAGCACGGAGGTCATACACTAGCACCTCACAAATAGTGTTTAGATACTCACATCTCTCGGGTGTAATAAAGTATAGATTACAATATGGAAACGGAAGTTATCTCTCACTACCTGTCATAGCAAAATAGATTACCATAGGCTTGGGAAAGGATCAAACCTCCACCACATGGCGTAAGCACCTAGGATAAAATATCAAAGAGGTCTTTTAAAGGGTTGTAACGTTAGGTGTAGGGATATGAAATACACGGTTTTGTTGGATAAAGGAAGTTTTACTGGTGGCGAGTTAACAATCTTGGTTAATTACATGTACAATATGGCGTTGCTAAGCCAAGACTAGACTCGACTTAAGCTAATAAATGAAAAATAACAAAAACATAAAATAAACATAGAATGAAACGGGATGGTAGTCCGTATGTTTTTTCTCTTTTTCCTTTTTATATATTTTTTTTCTTTTTCTTGATTTTTTTGATTTTTTTTTTTGATTATTATTATTATTATTTTTTTTTTGCATACACTTTTACCCTACCATCCAAAATAATACATCATAGGGAATGAATATTCCCCTTACACTTGAATCTTTACATACTTTACATTAAACTAATCTAATGACTCGAATTAAGAAAATCAAAACACTTGGAGCCCTTTTAAGATTAACGTACGTACGGGGGTAATAAATGATGTTCTTCCCCATTACTCCATAACATTAGTACTTTACCCATGAGTCCCAATCGTCCCAAAACAATATGTACAAGGATATGACTCGACTTAGCAACCATGTAATCAATTAGATAGTTAACTTAGGGTTTAACAAGTAACAATAATGCACTAAAAATGAGCGCATACACGGAAGGCTAAGGCGATTTGGGTGTACATTTAAGTGGGGTGTAACAAATTCTTCCTTTAAGTAAGATGCTTAAAGTTAGAAATGAAAAGATAGGCTCGGAGGGGTGTACTAGGGGTTTTGTGTACTAAAAATGAGTACAACACTAATGGTGTGGGAAAAATTAGTTGACTTAACTAGCCAAGTAATATGACTTAAATGGTCAAGTAATTGTAATACGGGTTTAACACAAGGGTGATCCTAATGCCTCTTATCATGTAGTAAATCCTACTACACGAATGTAGTCTCACTAGCGGTCTCGGGATGCATCACTAACGCAAGTTCTAGAATCTAAATGCTACCGGTACACTCATAAGCACTAATAGTGAATGCTTTTCCTATCAAATCTAAAGGCGAACCTCACATATTTGGGTGGAAAATTTTTCTAAATATACGGTTATGTTCTAGTCATACAATCTCCTATCCATGAGACGCTTGCTATGGCTAAAGTTTCACTCCTAAATGTTGTAAAAAATTTTAAATTTGGCGCTAAAACTGCACTAACAAGTATTTCTCATAGTTTTATTACACATCTACCATCAAACAAAACAAACTCAAGCGAAAGTGCATATGTAAGGTATCATCTTTTTACCCTCCCCTTACACTTAGGATAAACATTGTCCCCAATGTTCAAGTAAAGAATGTAAAAGTTAAAAAGTAAAAAGAATGAAATCAAATACTCCCCTGATTCGCTCGGTATGGATAATAAGGTGGCCAGGTTAAATCTTCCTCCAAGAAAATGAACAATCAAAGCTTCCCTTCCAGAAATATAAATCATCTTCTTGTCATAAATAACCTGTAAATCCTGAGAAATAGACAAAACAACCTCGCGTAAAATCGGCGGCATCCTATATAAGTTTCTAAATCCTAGAAAACAAGATAAGATATAATTCTTGTGGAATGAATTTTGCAGATCTCCTGGAGATTATAAAACTTAATAATTCACAAAAACCATAAGACTCCGTTAGAAAAAACAAAACCGGTAAAATTTTCAGATTTTTACACGTGACGCCGTCAAGAGTTAACCCTTGACGCCGTCAGAAGTGACCTGCAGAAATTCTTATGTTAAGTTTCCGGAAAATTTCTGGAAAAACTTGGTCCTACTTCCTGGAAAATCCTGCAAAACTTCATTATGACTCAATACAAGCATTTGACTCTAACAAATACTAATATACATGTTCATTTAATATTGTGGAGAATCATGATCGGTGTGTTTCTTAAAAACATATTTGGGGTTTCCCCTTACACTTATCTTTTGCAAAAATACTTTTAGGTGGAGTTAAGATTAGGCCAAAACAACAAAGTAAAGTATTTCCACTATTTAATTTAGAAACATGATCTACCAACAATAAAAATAAAGCATGCATACGGAAGCAAATAACAAACAAACAAAAATAAAATCACACAAAGCATGGGTTGCCTCCCAAGAAGCGCTTTTCTTTATTTAGGAGTCTTGTAGCTAGACTCAAGGTCATGGGTTACTACGTAACCTCATCATTGGTTCCACTCTCCGATTGTAGATATTCTTTGTAAAAACCAATCACCTTTTTCTCAACCGCCCCCATAATCTTTTGGGCAAATTCTTTATCGACTTTATACCTTGGTCCAAGGGCCAAGCAATCTTTGTAATAAAGACTCCTTTTTTCCCATACATAATCCATGCCCTTTTTCTTATCCTCTTCATTGATGTCCTCAAAAGCACCAACGTTGTCCTTATCAAAACGGGATATAAAGCAAAATTCTTTCATCCTATTAGGCATCCTATAAGTGATACTATCGGCGTTACTTGCAAATCGGATCGTTCCTTCTATCTCATCATATTCCAACTTAGACTCCTCAATAAACGGTTTGCCAAACACAACATTGGATAATCGACAATCAATAACATTAGCAAGATCCTCCACAATCATAAAGTCGGTGACAAATGTGATATTACCAACAAAGACATGTAGACCTTTAACTCTCCCGACAAAGTTACAAACTCCACCGGGGTATTTGGGATCTCTTCTAGGTTCAAGTCTTGTTTTCACTATATTATTATAAACAGTTGAGGACATAATGTTGATTGGAGATTTAAAGTCAATGTAAGCATTGCTAATGTGCCTATACCCAATCATACATGGTATCTTAGCATTCTTAGGATCGCCTCTCTTTATCTTAGGTTCAATTATAGTGAAAGGAGATCGCGGGTTATCGATAAGATTATTATAATATGCAATCTCCTCCTTAGTGGGGTATAGATTAAAATAGTCATTAAGCTTCGGGTCTATTTCCCCCTCTTCAAGTCCCTCAATAACATTCACAAAGTCATTAGGCCCTAGGTCCTCATTTGAATACAAGGTGGTCGCTAGGTCACTAAATGCATGTTCGAGCTCAACCTTAATCAAACTATTAAGCTCCCTAAGTTCCCTAATCTCACTCTCAATTTGTTTACGTAACAAAGCCACTTCTCTAGGGGAAAGGGGTGGATTCGCGTTTTCCATAATGGTCAACGGAACAGTCAATGAATTTAATTTACTAACAAAGGCACAAAGAAAAAGGTAGACTAAAGAAGACCTAAAAATAAAAATAAAATCTTACTAGAACGGAATCTAGCAAGTAGACCTAATAAAAAGATATTCTAACCTAGACAATAACTATTCCCCAGGCTGCGGCGCCAAAAACTTGATGAGTGGGAATCGCACCAGGCTTTACTTCTCAAGGGATCTTGAGAAGCTTACAACCCCCACCAAGCAGTGTACCTGATCGTTGTAGTATAGTATAGTGATAAGTACCGGGGGATTGATCGTTCAGCTAGGAATAGTGTCGCTAGGATTAGAAAACCTAAATACTAGTTCTAAAGCTGAGAGATGATTCTTTTTGTATTTTTATATTTTTTTAGAAAGCAAGTAAAAATCTCGGGTTTGAAGGATTTGGGCGGAATTAGTTGCTAGTCAACTAACCCAATACTAAAGATGCAATCAAAATAAAATACTAGAAATGAAAATAAACTAAATTATACTAAAGTTGTGAGCAATAAGTGGATAAAATGTGTTTACTTAGATTTCACTACTCCCTAGACATCTTTTACATGTTAATTACTTGTTATAGTTGCATGGATGACGGATTGTATTCCTTAATACCATTCATGGGGTATCGCACTTAACTCCCCAATTCTATGAGCTCTTATCTCCTCCTATACCATGCCCAACACAACCACAGGGATTATAAACAGTGGCTCATGCATTAAATACAACCAATAAAGACCTAGTGCAATCGGTTCATGTTTCCTAAGACGTTCAAGCATGTTACCATTTGGAGATCTGCCAGTTTTCTTAAGCCTAACATATAAATTCATTCATCCAAAACAATTATAAACAAGTAATCAACACATAATTAACATCTAGGTTTCATTAGATCCAAGTAAACAGAAGATAGATCTAGCCTAGCATGATGGAATTAAGACAAGAACAAGATATAGACAACCAACACATAGACATATTGATTGAATTAAAAGAATACTCATCTCAATTACATATGAAAGGTATCAAGGGCTTAGAACCCTTGAAAAACCTGTAAAATTCGCACCAAGTTCGTACTTAGGGTTTCTCCAAAACTTCTCCCTTTTTTTAATGTAAAAATTAGAAAACTATATATAGGAAATAGGGTCTGACGGCGTCAAGACCAATCTTGTGACGCCGTCACCTCGCCGCCAAAACTCTTCTCGGACTGCCTTGATCTACTTCTGACGCCGTCATGTGTTATGCATTTCCAGGCCGTCATGAATTTTACTCTTGACGCCCTTTATTGTGACGCCGTCAAATCTGTACTGGGTCGTCATGGAATTTACTCTTGACGCCGTCAGGATGTTACTCTTGACGCCGTCACCTACTGTTCCCAGCAAGGAGAATTAAGACTTTGGCGTTTTCTTCACTTTTATGCTCAAAAAATGTCCGAATTGCTTCCTTTCCCAGATTTCACTCCTAAAGTACCTAAAATCACAAAAGGAACGATTTAGGGCAATAATTGATCAAATAAATTCAATTCTGGGCTTAAATGACCCCCTAAAAGTGGTTCATTTTTCGCCTCATCAAGGACCCGAGACTGCATGAAATCATTATTCCTCAACAAGGTTTGTTAACTATTTCGTCAATACATAGTATATTGTTGTACTAAACAAAAAAATTTAATTCATATTTAAAAGTCAAAAAAATTATGTCTTCTAAATAAAAACATTAACACCATTAAGAATTTTTCAAAATCTCCCATTAACTAATACAATCAAAATAAGAATTAAGCACACGTCCTTAAAAATGAAATCCAGTTAAGTAACACCATCAAAAGAAAAATTATAAGTCATGCCCGCCCATCGGGTGGGCTTCGAAACCTAGTATATATATATATATATATATATATATATATATATATATATATATATATATATATATATATATATATATATATATATATATATATATATATGTATGTGTGTGTGTGTGTGTCTATATATATACACACACACACACAAACATATATACCTTACACAATTCCCTCGTCGACTTGACGGCTTGATTAATTTTATCCAAAATTATCAAGAAATTTTAGTTGACGAAATGTCAAATTAAAGTGTCAAGTATTTCCTTTCGTGCAAATACCCTCCAACGTATTTTTGATTAAATATAAATCTAATATATATATATATATATATATATATATATATATATATATATATATATATATATATATATATATATATATATATATATACATACATATATTTTTTTTTCAGAAACAACGCCGCGAAAAATGACTCAAATTTTGGGTTGGCGACCCCTTAATGTTTAAGGGGACCGGCAGCCAAATAAAGGGCGGCCCCCTTAATGTTTAGCAAAAAGTATTGTAAGTTTCTCATAACACATTTCATCTAATTTCATCAAACTTTGATCATAATCACTATTAGGCATTTTATTTCAATTTCTTCTATTTCATCTTTTCTTTCAATTGAGTCTTGGATTTCCATAACTAAATGCTCCCCATAGGATTAGAATACTTAATTAACATTAAAACCCAACAATCACAAACCCTCTTACTAGAATTTTTGAAAAAGTTCATACAATATTTTTAGAAATTTTTCTTAAACACATTGTTGAATAATGCTAAAAAAAACTTGGTAAAACTAATCACATTGTGTTTTTTACAACTTGTTAATCATGAAAATATAATTTTCAATAAATTTGAAAATAATTTTTATATAAACATAAGAGGGTGTTTGGATTATGTCCAAAAGTTATCAAAATTAAGTTGATATAATTTTTATAACACAATGTCAACATTATAAACATAAAACTAGTAATTTAGAGTTGTCAAGATATATAATTCATATATATATATATATATATATATATATATATATATATATATATATATATATATATATATATATATATATATATATATATATATTGACATTTTAGTAGCAAATTTCTTAAATAAGGGAGTGTTTGGTTTAACTTAGAAGACTACACTTTTGAGTCAAAATCTAAATTATCTTTTTCAAAACAAATCACTTGGATAAGAAATTCGTAAGAAAAAGCTAGTTATACAATCTAATGTATATGTAGCAAAGTTTCAAGATATATTAAGATGCTAAAAGGGGTGTTTGGTTTATTCCATAACAACTTTCTAAACATCGTAAAATATATCTAGAACGAGTTAAAAATAAAACTAAGAAACATAGTAAACTACTTCTTAAGTTTAAAGTCTTAGAGTCGAAGTATGTTTACGTTCCACATATGTTATAATAATATATGCATTATATATTTTTTTTTGTTAACTTTATTTTAATTTTTTTTTGTTATCGTGTTTAGGTAAACATGCCCAAAGTCATTACCGAAGATATTTCCCAAACCAAAAATTATATTCCTAAAGTCTCTCAACTTCCCACCACCTCTCCTTTCATTGCTCGTATCTATCGTCAAATTGAGGATAGAAACATTCATGAAGGTCGCGTTCTAGAACAAGCTTACTATCAATCCGATTTCATTGAAAGTTTATTTTCAAATGTTCGATTCGAATGTCTTTACCAAATCAATGAACCCGTCATTCCCCGTTTCATTCTTGACTTCTATAGCCAAGTCACGGTCCAAACCGATGAATTTGGCTCCATTCTTATCTCATTCATGATCCAACTTGAATTCATTACTCTAACTCTTGCACAATTTAGGAAAATCCTCCAAATTCCTTTTTCTGGTCAATCCATTTTCACCAATGAATGGGATCTAGGTGCTCTTCAACGTTGTCGTCCAACTTTTGGTCCTTATTTCTCCGAAATTCCTTCTCCCGAAGAAATTCGTCAAATGCTCGGGTTAGCCCGTGAAACTACCACTCGCAAAATCAAGTCCAAAAATGTCAATATTTCTGAAAACCAAATTCTACTCAAAGAATTAAGCCCCGACATGAAGCGTTGGGAAGAACTCATTCGCGAGAATGCGTTTGGTACCGGAGGCCACGTGACCATCTCCCGGCATGCCTCGCTCACATGTTGTATTGTGTGGTTGTCGAACAACCTTACAATTTGGCTTATTTCTTTATCAAGCGTATTGAATGTGCAAGAGCTACTCCTAAGGCAAATCTTCCGTATGGTATGTTCCTCACTCGTCTTTATCATCATGTCCTTCAAAACTATCCGGATCTTGATGGTAGTATTTATCAACCCATCTATCCAACCTTGCGTCCTCTAGTTCTTAAACAAGCCCGTAAACCTCGTAGTGATAAGGGTAAATCTCGGCGTCACAGTTTCCATGGTTCATCATATCATCAATAGGATGACGAAGAGTATGAATACATTCATCGTGCCCCCTCTCCCAATACGCTTGTTGATGACTTGGAGGATATTGACTATACCAATTACCAAGTACCATCTCCTTCCGCTCAAATCAACCAACTACTATTTGAGCGACAACCAAGTTGCTCAACCAAAACCAAAGGATGCATGAGGAGATGCAAGGAGGCTTCAAGTCTATTGCCAAGACGCTTGGAGGATTGTTCTGAAAGAAGAAGAAGTGACGGGGAGCGTTATATTTGCTTTGGATATTTATGTTTGTTGAACTATTGGTATTTTATATTTGAATTGGATATTTATGTTTGTTGAATAATTGTTACTTATGTGCTATATTTCCGATATGTATTCGGAAATAGTTATGTGTCGCTACGGATTATGGTACCTTAGAACTATAACTTTGATGACTTGTTCTTATTAGTTGTTCTACTAATATACATGCATGTCTCTTTATATCAATTGTATGTTTGGATGATTAATATATGATTATATATGAATTAGTTGCTTTTCTAATAGACCAAGACTAATAAGAAATGTTCCAATAGAGCTTGCTGCAAACACAAAACAAAAATAAACCACTTTTAGAAAATTTTTGAAATTTGGTCGCCTAGGAATTCACCAGATGGGCGGCCCCCTTAATTATAAAGGGTGGCTCCTTTAATTTGAAGGGGGCGGCCAGGAATTAAGAGGACCGGCCACCTGGAACAGTTTTTACACTGTTTTCTTTTACACCTTGTGACTCCTTTTGCTAGTCCCAGCTACCATTTCCCTTAAAAACAAAACTGAATTTGGAATCTAATCATATATTTTCAAATTAATTCCATTTCTAAACATGCTTTCATGCTATAAAATCCTTATACACCTTTCATCCACACTCCATCATCATCACACTTATCAAACTCAACCAATTCATCATGTCATCACCAAAAACAACCACCTCAAACAAAGCCAAGAAACAAAACCTTGTCATCATACTACCAAAACAACTCTTCATTGATCTGACAAATGAAGATAACACCACTCCATCACCACCACCTCAATGTTCATCTCCTAGTGCTCCCAATGCACCATCCAAAACACCATCAACTTATGGAACCTCTACCTCCTCCATACCATCATCATCATCAATCAATGACTACATCAACACTCACTTATCACCTCCACCAAGAATACCACCACCACCACCTATTGAAAATGCATCTTCAGACATCACCCTTTCATTATCACCCATCACACCTCTTGATGCACAATTTTCACCATCACCACTCAACCCACCAAACTTCAACCCCATCCCATGGAGCCTACTTGAAGCTCATGGTGATACTTGCCTTTCTTGCATCCATAACCGTGCCATCATCTTTGGCCTAAGAGATGAAATACACTACATGTTTTCAAATATTGAAAGCTTGTTCCCTCAACCTCCACCACCAACATCCACACCTCCACCACCAACATCAACCACACCTCCTCCTCCACCAACATCAAATACACCTCCATCAACACCATCATCTCCACCTACAACATTGCTTCCCTCCAACTAGGCATGTTTCATGTTTGGAAAATAAAATTGTTTCAACCATTTTGATGGCAAGCTCTAGGAAAAACGTTTCTATTAGAGTTTTGGTTGCTCGTTTGTTTATGTTATTTTGTATGCTTGTAAGCCCGTAGGGCATTAGTTTATCGGATATCTTGTTCATGCATCTTGGATGCATTTTGCTTGTAACCATATTATCATTTAGTAGAAATGATATTTTCATTAGAGCTGGCAAATTGGGTACCTGTTAGGACCTGTTAAGGGAAAAAATGTACTATGCAATTTTTTTTATTTTTTTAAATAATTGTTTTTTGTATTCTAGGGTTCAATATTTAACTTTTTTGATACATAAACGTATATCTGTCATACTCAAACCACCAAAACCAAGTGTTAAACGAGTCGTTTTCATGTTTGTAACTTATGTTATTCGAACGCTCAGAACCTATTAAGACCTGTTAAGACACGATTTGCCAGCTCTAATTTTCATTCTCTACTTGCTTGTTTTAATTATATATATATATATATATATATATATATATATATATATATATATATATATATATATATATATATATATATATATATATATATATATATATATAAATATATATATATTTGTTGCATACATCATATATATTGGTTATGTTTGGCAACACCTTTTTGGAAGCGTTTAAGAGCGGTAAGCGACAAGCGACAAGTGTTCCAGTCTTAATGCTTGTTTGGCAACACTGCTGCTAGCGTTTAGCAACACCTCAAAAGCTTGCAATCTTAATGCTTCTTAAAGAAGCTTTCCAATATACCGCTAGCATTTTACTTTTAATATTACCAATTTACCCTTAAAAAATAACATTCATTCATAAGTATATGCCCTTTTTCGTAATTTTACATTTTATAATTACAACTACAGCTACGTTACCAAACACGTTTTTTTAAACAAGCAACTAATGCTTACTGCTACTGCTTACTGCTACAGCTTACTGCTTATTGCTATTCCTTACTACTACCTGTCGCCAAACATAGCCATTGTGTATTCTAAATATTTTTGCAAGCATTTCATATCTCGAATTGTCTTATAACCTTAAAACGAGGGGGAGTACATGTCGAGGGGGAGCTCTAACATCGTCAGGATAACCTTTTTGATGCTAACAAAAAGGGGGAGAAATGATATAAACTCACTAAATACTTGTATACATATTAATTTTTGATTTAATGAGTTTAGATTTTGTAATCATCAAAAAGGGGGAGATTGTTGATATAAATAATACGTAAAAACGTTATTAATATTTCTCGATATCCCTATGTTTTGATGATCACAAAATCTTAAATCATTAAACGTAAAATCGTTATGTAAACAAGTATTTAGTGACAAAATATCATTATATCCAACTTAATCACTTATGGTATGAATAAACAATTGCGTAATACATTTTATGATCAAAGGAAGGTTTATTTAATCATTACAAATGATATAAAATGGTATAAACATTTTATATATTTAGAAAAACACTTTTGGTAATTAAAGGACAATGTTTAATTCATAATAAATATATGAATTCAAATTTTTAACCAAAATCAGTTAAATTTTTACCAAATAAACTTTCCTCAGAAAAAGACAAAAGTTCAGGGCGTTACAGGAGGGCGGCCCCCTTATTTTTAAGGGGGCCGGCCACCATTTAAGGGGGCTGACATGCTCCTGTGACCAGGAACTTTTTCCTATAAGTACTGGTTCAATCCTGCACTTTTTCCTCACCTTTTGCACCAATACTTTCTGTCCAAATCATCTTCCTAAAACCTTTGATCATAAGTTTATTAGTTCTTGTTTCAAGTGATCCAATCCCTCTCTATTCATAGTGCAAGAGAAGAATACTCCTTTCATTTCAAATCAAGAAGTTTTGAAGATTAGTTGTATAGCTTGTGTAAATTAATTGTAAAGTTGTGTAGTGCTTGTAATAAGTAGTTTTAGGTTGGTGTGTAATTAAGTATAGTAGAAGTAGTGGTGTGAGAAGAAGTTGTGAAGTAGTGAGTAGTTGTGGTGTGTACTAGTTGTGAAGAAGGTGTGCCAACTCGTGAAGAAGTCGTGAGATTGGTTCTAGCTACTATTAGAACTCGACATTTAGCTTGGTGTCTTAAATTGGTGTAAGCAAAAGTTGTGTAAGGTTTCTCCGCCACAAGGGAGTTTGTTGAGATAGTGAAGAAAACTCTCGAATACGAGACTCGGGGAGTGGAGTAGGGCGAAAAGGCGCTTCGTAGCCGAACCACTATAAATCTTTGTGTTGTGGTTTGATCTTTGTATCTCTATCTTTTCTTTACTTTCATATTTACATTATATTTGTTTAGTTAGTTAGATTAAATTGTTCATATAGTGCAAGTGTTGAATTTCATATAAACAAGAATCGAAGTTTTTGAAAACAAAGTTTTTATAATCCAAATTGGCGTAAAACTATTCAACCCCCCTTTTAGTTTTCCACACTCGCGCAAAATCGGTGGCAAACTCTATATATAATAAAATCCTAAAAAAAAAATAAAGATATAATGCTTGTTGAATAAATATTTGCAGATTTCCTAGAGTTTATAAAACTAAAGGTTTAACAAAAACTTTACGATTCCGGCAGAAAAACAAAACTTGCAAAATTTTTCAGAATTTTACACATGACGCCGTCAGGTTATAATCCTGATGCCGTCAGAAGTGACCTGCAAAAATTTCATGTTTAGTTTCCGGAATATTTCTGAAAAAACTTATGCCTTAATTCCTGGAAATCCTGCAAAATACTCATTATGACTCGATACAAGCATTTGACTCAAACAAATACTAATATGCATATTCATTTAATATTGTTGTGATTCATGTTCAATCTCATTCTTAGAAACAAATTTAGATTTCCCTTACACTTATCTTTTGCAAAATACCTTTATATGTAGTTAAGACGAAGTTAAAAACAAAATAAATCATTTTCAGAATTTACTTTGAAACATGAGCCACAAACAATAAAAATAAAACATGCATACCGAAACAAATAAAATTAAAACAAACAAATAAAGCTTGGGTTGCCTCCCAAGAAGCGCTTTTCTTTATTTATGAGTCTTGTAGCTACACTCAAAATCATGGGATATTACGTGACCTCGTCCCACAATATAATGTATCCCTTGTCAATAGAATCCTTGCTATTCGGGTGGTAATGTTTCAATCATTCGACATTCACAGTCATCTCTCTACTCCTTTCGCTGCTCAAGATTGTTACCCCATTGTGACCTAAGTTTTTGACTATGAATGGTCCATACCACCAGGAGTTCGGTTCATCGGGAGGCACCTTTATCCCTGAATGTCTTAAGAGTACCAAGTCTCCTTCTATAAACGGGGCATGATTCCTCATCTGCTGATTGCACTCGAATTCAACATGATTTTTATCCCTAGTTCTGCATCTCTCAAACTTAGCTTCTTTGTAGTTTTTAATCCTTTCCTCCCATGCGAGGATTTTTTCTTGAACATGATTATATGGTGTGCTGGCGTTGTTTTTTAGCCTCCTTTTCATCATGCTTTCTCTCATATATCGTAGGGTCATAGGAAAGTGAATTTTTCTTTTCCCTGACTTAAGCTCAATTTCCCCTTTTTCATACTTAATGACTGCTCTTGCTATGGTAAAGAATGGTGCTCTAAGGATTATTGGCATACACTCGTTTTCTTTATCATCGATGATCATGAAATCAATGAGATACATGAAACCTGCTACATTAACTAGCACATCCTCTGCAACCCCTAAAGGATACACGTAAGAGTTACTAGCAAAGGAAAGCCTAACGCGGGTAGTGGCCGGTACCTCTTTAGTGAGCTGGGGATAAATGGTTAAGGGCATCAGGTTTACTTCTGATCCTTGATCGGCGAAAGCATCCAAATATTGCAATTTCCCAATGCTAGCTGGTGTTTCGAAGTTTCCATAAACAATCTGCTTCGTAGCCACTTTTTGCTTAAGTAGCTTCTCGTACACTGGCCCCCCAGGTAACGTATCATACTCATCTTCTCCTTCTTCTTCTACTTTAGAGACCATTTTGGATTATTGGTTACGTCCGTTACCAATTATCCAGTTGGTTATGGTTTTCTCATTAATACAGTGTTTTAAATAGTACCCTAATGGTTGCGACGTTGATGGTTCCTCGACTGTTTTTATGCTAAGGGTTGTTTTCCCTTTCTCATTATTGCTTTAACGGTCAATGGATATAGAGTTGACAAACTTGATGGTGGGGGTGTCATTTTCTCCTCTTACTAATACTTTTTTCAGAGTTTTTACTTTTGTGTATTCCTACAATAGGCTCATCATCTCCGCCATTTTCTCTTGCATCTCCTCCTTTTGTCTATAAACGGCCACCTCGAATTTTGCCAACCGTTCAGAACGGGTTGACATATATTCTCCCATTCGAGTTTCGAATTCCAGACTGAGGTCTTGAGGAGGTGAATAGGGTCGAGCATATCTTTGGAAGGTTTCGGCATTCTCTCTAAGAGGTGATTCGGATAACGGTGTTAGATTTACATCTTGCTCGTCTTGGACTTAAAGGTCTCTTTTGTTTTTCTATGAGATAGTCAACCTTTTTTTCAAGTTTACAAAGGCTATCTTCGGAGAGTTGAGTGGTTCCCTCTGGTGACAAAATTGCTTTGACAGCCGAGTTTATAACGTTAGCAGCTTCCCACAATTCATTATTTTCGAATGCAATTTCATCGATGATATCCCATGATTCCTTGGCGTCCTTGCCACGCAATCTACCTCCGGTGGCTCGATCAATGGTACGCTTGGTATGGAAGTCGACATGGTCGTAGAAGATTTGGATTTGGAGCCAAAGATCTATGCCATGGTGAGGGACCTTTTGAAGTGAGTCCTTCAATCAAGTCCATGCTTCGTAAAGAGTTTCACCTTGACGTTGTTGGAACATCAAGATGTCATTCCTTAACTTGGTGGTTCTCCCCAGTGGGAAAAATTGAGCAAGGAAACGAGAGGTGAGATCATCCCAAGATGTGATGGATCTCGCGGGTAGACGCTCAAGCCATTGACTAGCTTGGTCACGTAGAGAGAATTGGAAGAGACGCAATCGGGTCATCTCTCAACTTTCAACATCAAGGTCTATGGAATCTACAATTTTGAGGAAATCCTTAAGATGTTGATTAGGATCTTCGGAACGAAGTCCATGGTATGCGCATCCGCTTTGCACCAACCGGATGGTGTCGGATCGAAAGGGGGATACATTGGCTCTTTGGGTGAGCTCAATGGTGTTTCGATAGCCTTGGTGGCTAGGTCGGGAGTATTCTCCTAAAGTGCGGGGTCTAGGAGGTTAGTTTGGTTGTGGTGGATTATTGGGATCAAGGATATTACCACCTTCTATGATGGTGGATGGTAATGGTTACGAACAAAGGAACGAAGAAATAAGATAGACTAAAGAAGACCTATAAAATTAAAATAAAAATCTTACTAGAAAGGAATCTAGCAAGTAGACCTAATAAAAAGAAATTTCAACCTAAGTAATAACTATTCGTCGGCAGCGGTGCCACAAACTTGATGCGTGGTTTTGCAACCTTGCAAAAGGTTTTACCTCTCGAGGAATCTCGAGAAGCTTGCAATCCCCACCAGGCAGTGTACCTGACCGATGTAGTATAGTGTAGTGGCAAGTACCGGGGGATTGATCGTTAGGACTGAAACTTAATCAAACTAGGTCTAGAGGTGAGGGATGATTCTTTTTGTATTCTTATATTTTATGGAAAGCAATTAAAAATCTCGGGTATTGGAAGAGTGGGCGGAATTAGTTGCTAGTCAACTAACCCAAATAACTACAAATGCAATAAAAATAAAATAACAAGAAAACAAATGTGAGAAAAACCTTATATGGAGAGAAACGCGTTTACTTAGATTTCACTACTCCCTAGCTATCTTTCATTAATTGATTAGTTTGTTACAATTGCGTGGATGACGGGTTATAATCCTTAATACCATTCGTAGGGCCGTGTACGATCTTCCCCAACTCTATAAGCTTCTACCTCTTCCTATGTCGAGCCGACAACTAGCTCCTAACATGGCCACCTTAGTAGTCACTTATGCATTAAATATAACCATTAAAATCGTAGTACACATCCGATTCATGTTTCTTAAGACGTTCAAGCATGTTACCAATTGGAGATTAGCCAGTTTTCTTAAGCCTAACGTCGAAATCATTCATCCAACAACAATTAATAACAAACAATCAATCAATAATCAATAGCTAGGTTTCATTACATCTAAGCAAACACAAATAAACCTAGCCTAGCATGTTAATGTAAAGACAAGCATAAGATAGAATCAAACAGTACATAGTCATATTGAATGATTATTGGAAGACTTATCTTTAATTAATCATGGATGAAAGAAGGGTTTGAAACCCTTACAAAAAGGCTAAAATTCGTCCTAGGGTTTATGGTGAAGTTCCTCCAAAAGTTCTCTCTTTAATGACTGAAAATTAGAAAACTATATATAGAGATTACATTCTGACGGCGTCACGTTATACATGTGACGCCATCAACTCGCCGCCATTGCTTCCCTCGGATTGCCTAGATCTAGATCTGATGCCGTCCCCTTTTATTCTTCACTGGCCGTCCCCTTATAGAGTGTATGTGACGGCCTAGGCGTCACAAAGGGTGACGCCATCACTCTTTAAATCCAAAAAACCTTCTGGCGCGTCTCGTGTAATCTTTATATCCACCTCTTTGCCAACACGTGACACCATTACCTTTAGAGTGTGCCGCCGTCAGGCACTGTTTCTAGCTTGATTTTGGAGACTTTGTCGTTTTCTTTACTTTTCACTCCAAAACGTCCAAAATGCTTCCTTTTCCAGATTTCTTCTCCAAAGTACCTAAAATGACAAAAGGAATGATTTGAGGCAATATTTGATCAAATAATCACAACGTAGGGCTTAAATGACCCCCTAAAAGCGTAACACTTTTCGCCTCATCACAAAACAAATCAAAACACTTTTCATCTCGGTTGATATGGCGGAACCCTTTGACTAAACGAGCGGAACCCCCATTTTGGTTCCGCCGGGTCCGCCAACTCTACAGATCAAGTTATTTCTAATTTAAACCAAACACTCCCTAACCCACAACAATAACTCATTCACTGCTACTATTCATGACCAAAACATCACCACACACGAAAATTAAGGCCCCTCTTCAATCATTCTTCAATCCAAGAAAAATTGTAAGTGTTACTAACATAATTACATTCCCGATCTAAGTATAACTTTTTCACTTACACACAAAATTCAAAATCTTAGGGTTTATACTATTATTGGTGAAAGTTTGTAAAACCTTAGTTAGAAACAAAACTAATCATGCTTTCCCTTAATTATGTTCTTGCATCCTTTAAACCACATCATAATTAGCCAAACATCCCTTATAAAACCCTTTTGAAAAATCACTTTCACAATTAGGACATAACACTTCATCACATTGTTAAAACAAATGAAAAACATTACGTAAACATCATCTGCACAAAACTCTTGAATGATAAAGAGAATGCATAACCTATATGCATTTTTTGGTACATTTAAAACTACATTGAATTAGAAGTTCTAGGGTCATCATGTGTTTCAAGATAAAATTTGCATCATAAAACGTTTTGAGCATCAAAATGTATCAAAGATAACCACATCTTCACATTGCTTGCATAAAGGCACACACTAGATCATTCTCATTATAAAAGTCATTGATCTTAACTAAAATGTAAAACTTTGTGCTTTCTAGGAATCAACATGCCTCCCGTAACATTCTCCGATCACAAAGGCACCCTCAAGTATCTACCCAAACACCATATGACCAAAGGTCCTACTCCACACCGATTCAATGTCTTTAAAGGGTTAGAGAAGCGTTATGTTCATGAGGGGAGAATCATTGATCCATCCTTCCTAGAAGGAAACTCCATTCACCAAGACTTAGCTACCATCAACTTTGATTGTCTAGGTTCATTCTAGAATTCTATGCTACCGTAGATCTCTCTAGTGATGAATATGGTCATATATCCATGGAATTTTCTATCAATCAACACGAAACTATCTTACCTCTAGATAAATTTGCTAGCTCATTGGTATTCCAAACAATGGCACTTGTCTTTACACGGACAAATGGCCACTCTCTACTCTAGACACCATTGAACGGGATCCCTCTTATGCCACTCTTCTTATTAGTAAGGAAGTGCTTCGTGATCATCTCTTCGTAAGAACTTTCAACACTAGGAAAAATCATTCGGTAAGTGAAGTGAACAAAGACCCATTTGGAATGGAACTTAATGAACTTAAACCTCAATTTAGGAAGTGGGAAGAGGTTCTTAGGGCTAATGTCATAAGTTCCATAGGAAATAGAGATCATGTGAACACGTGTCTAAGTTATATGCTCTATAGTATCTCCACTAGACAACCCTTCAATTTGGCTTACTACATGGCTAAAAGAATGGTCGATATACCTCTAAATGGAAAAACCCCTCTCCCATATGGGATGCTTCTCACCCGCCTCTTTAGAGCCGTCTCGTCTATTCCACCAAATGACAAGGGTGTACGCCTTGATTACTCTCTCATTCCTCACACCTTTGTTCCTCTTAGTGGTAAGAGAGTCTTTAAGACTTAAGGGAAACGTCTTCATTCTCCTTCACATTCATCCTCATCCTCATCAATGAGTGAAGACGATGGTCTTCCTAACTCTAAGCTAGCTCCTCTCGAATACCTTCAAGAACTTCCCACCATTAAAAATGAGTCGGAAGAATTCAAGCAAATGAAAGGAATGTGGAAGTGCCTTGGAAGGTACATTGGAAAGATGAAGAAGTAGTTGGACCGCTTGTGAGATGTGTGTTTTAAGGAGCGTTTGGCATAATTAAGTTTTAGAACTTTGTAGTCGTTAAACTATGTCGTTTATGTTGTTTTGTACTTCTATGCTCTATTATTATTATTGGACCATGTATTGGTTTAACTATTTATGCAGGACGACGACATTTGAAATGCTGTCAAATTTTCTAGTTTATGAAAATTTCACTAAGTATAGTGAAATTCGCTAGCCCCCGATCAAAGTCTATCGGTAAGAGTGTTTCTACATTCACTTTTTGCATTTCCTAATCAGATATACCTTAAATTTTATGTTCCAAGAGTTTTCAGAAAATTTGGATTTCGTCAAGACCCTCGTACACCTGTTCTGTCTGGATTTTGGACTTGGCGGAACTAGTCGAACCAAATACAGGGTTCCGCCAGTGCATTTTTCTGGGTAAACCCAGTTTGGCCCAATGGATCAGAAGGGACCCAAAACCGGGTTCCACCCGTGTATGCGTTTGGTTCTGCAGTCACCTGCAGATTTTTTTTTTCTTTTCTTATTTTTCTTAAATTTAAACTTTCTTTAGAACCAAATCATTTTTATTAGTAAGAAACATCTTCCCTAACTTCCAATAAACACATTAGGATCATTCTTACTCACTAGAACAATTAGGAAGCCTCTTCCCGCCACAATTCCAATTCAAACAATATCAATCCAAGGAACCCTTCTTCATAAAGAAAGGAACCCTCCATAAGGTTCCTTGTAATCTGTGGACCTTCCAAACCAAATCACTTTTCATGATCACATAGCATTTAGTGCTTAAGTTAGTCTTTCACTCAACCCAAATCCATTGGATTGACTTCCAATGACTTGACAAGTTCTTGGAACTCTTCCAAATGATTAGGAACCTCCAAATTTGTATGGAACAACATCAAATCCAAACACTCCTTTCCATAACATGTTCTTCCTATAAATTGACCAACATTCATACTTCGAATTCACACCATCACTATCACTTCTCTTAATCTTATAATTCTAGCTAACTAAAGTCTTGAGATGACTAAATCCAACACCTCATTCGAATCATCAAGACCTATTAGGAAAATAGCTAGGATTAGCGTAAAACCGTGTTGCTTCAACAAAACCATCCAACTAATCTCATCATCATCAAGTAATTCATCACTCAATATTTCCTCACCCATCCAAGATATAAACTTCCTCAACCTTGCTACTCCAACACCATCTCCAAAACCTTGCAATAACAACGTAATCACTACTCCACCACCAACTAAAACACCAAGTGATCTAACACCACCTTCGGCACCAACTCAAAGTCCATCACCTCAATCACCAAAATTAACACCAATGGAACTTTTCCAAACACTACCAACATCACCACATCCATTTGTGGAAACTTTATAAGACCTACCACCTAGATCATCAAACCCACTACCATTGCCACTTTTTGACACCATTGCTCAAATGGAAACCCAATAACAACCAAGGGTTCAACCAAGTGAGCCATTAGATCATGAACCTCATCAACCATCATTGGTAGAGCGTTTGGCTTACCGATATGCTAGACCCTCAATTTTTCCACAAGATCAAGTTCATACACAACCACAACCATTGTTGTTCCACCCCATTTACAAAGACATTCATGGTCCTCCTTACGGAGAACCAAGCTTCCACCATCATGATCAACAACAAAAACCACCTCAAGAGCATTCCCAACACTTTGTTTCCCTATTTCCTTCTTATGAGGAAATAGAAGCATCCATATGGGCCAAATCTCCAAACGCTCACGAAGAACTCAAAACTCGTTTGAACCACCTTTATGCTTTCAAGTATATGGTTGACTCACATCTCAACCATGTCATGGATTCCCAAACGGCACAATACTCATCTATTGTAGGTAATCAAAACACCTCTCAACCATCCACATTTTCTCCATCAACAACAAATGAAATTCCTTTTCCACCCAACTTTCCCCGCCATAATTGCGGACATTGTGAGAGAACCGCTCATATAAGTGAACGATGTCAAAAGGACATTTGTGAGCTAACATACGGAATGAGGTTCATCCTAAACCACATTTTGGAGTGTCTAAATTCCATCTCTCATCCACCTCAAGTTTAGAGCATTTTATGGAGGCTTTGCCCCATTTAAGAATTCGTTGGGAGACTTCCATTTATAGAAGTAGGACTTTTATTTTCTTAGTTATTTTTCTTCTTATTTATTTTACTTTGTATTTCTAAAAGTAGGATGGAATTTTTCATTTCTTGTCTTTCACTTTTATAAAGTCAAATTTTACTTGGAATGACATCTTTTCTACTATCTTGTTTGCTTGTTGGTTTATCATATATAAGTTGTGATTGTGATTGCTTATATTCTCATATTGTGTTATGGCTACACGATTAATCATGTGTTATTATCGCCAACTAATTTTTTTGTAGGTTCAAAATCCATGAATCCTTACTTGGCACCCCACAAAGGGGGAGCATTATTCAAGGGGGAGCATTCCGCTACGCAACTCTTTTTTTTTTTTTTTTTTTTTTCGAAAAAAAGGGGGAGAAAATATATTTAAACTTATAAGCTTAAAATGATTTTCATCAATTGAGTAAAACAAGTTTAAATACAAACTTTTAAAGACTTAACACTAGAATTAGTGATTTACTTAAAAATAAAGTTTATGTTTTGTCATCAACAAAAAGGGAGAGATTGTTAATACAAATATCGCCTAAAAATGTTATTTATATTTTACGATCTGTCCTAAGTTTTGTTAACGACAAAGTGTAAACTTTAGTTTTTAGTAAAACATGATTTTAGTTTTAGTCTTGTATAACTAGACTTTACATTTCATATTAAACATGACATTTTATATTTCCAAATATAGAAAATATAACATGACATCATGGCATGCATCATGAGCATTGTCACAACCCCAAAATACCTGAATGGCAGCGGAATGGAATACCTGGGGGTGACTGTCATAGCACCACAGTTACAGTTATATTGAACGACCTAAAGTGTCGTTTGGAAAAATACATCGTTTGATCATTAAAACATTCAGAGTTTACAAAACATAGATCCCAAAAAGGTGTTGCAAGTTTATGAAAAACAAGTTCAATCCAGATCAAACGTTTCATAAGTGCAGGAAACATATATATGTGAGACGCGTCGACTCCGCGACTCCATGAAGGTCCAAATGCATGCAAGCAGGAGCTACCTTAATAACCTGAAAATACATTGCTAAAACGTCAACACGAATGTTGGTGAATTCCATAGGTTTGTAAGTTAAATCGTATGTACATTAGCCACAAGTATAAAGTAAACCGACAAAATGTCAAAATGCTACATTGTCTCTTAAGCTCATGACCCCGAAGCTAGACATAATATTGTATTGGCCCCAAAAGAGTGTTTACCAGGCACTCAAATAGTTTAGACACGAAATGCATCCGTAATTCCGTTGGAGCAACCCAAACACGGATGGAGGCGTCACCCTCATTAGATCTATTCACTCACTCTCGCTTGGCATTATAATTAACGGTCCATGATAATAAAGGGGGACTTAACTTGGTAGTAAGGAAACTTAAGCAATGTATGGAATTTAATACTTGGGCATGTACAAAAATAATTGATGCAATGTATTCTCCCCCGTGGGATTTGAAATCAAATAAGTAATTGAAAACGGGGCTATGAAAACTCACCTGAAGTGATAGTACAATGTGGTGAAATGATCGGGACAACAAGGCGCGAACACTAGCCGCAACCTAAATGAATGAATATGATTTACTTTAGATCATGAAATGATGTAGTGAACGTTCATGCACATGATACCTATACCAATCGTAACTTGAAAATACTTGTTATTGTCAAAGTAGGTAATTTCCATACTTAGGAAAAATAAGTCCAACTAGAATTATAGAAACTTGTCGTAATATATCGTATATAAAATGTTAGTGTTATATTCCTCGTTTTGAAAACCTTGAAATAACGTCTAGTAGTCGTATAAATAAGCCTTGGGTCGTACGTACTTCATTAGTTAAGAATATAATTCTTGAACAAGAAATCTAGCAAATATAGTATTTAGTACGTAGTTTTTATTATTTCTATTAGTGACTATAAATATATATATAGTTTTTGACGGCTTTAAAACGTGTATATCTTCGTCGTTTTAAGTTCATTTTCCTCGTTCTTTATATCCACGGGTTCGTCTTAGTATGTACGAATATATTTTTGATAGCTCGGCTTCTCTAGGTTACGTCTAAAGCCTCGGTTTGTCCGACGAAAATCGTCCAACAGCATGTAATTTTCAGAAAAATAGTTTTCGTCATTAAACTTGCAAAAATCATAACTCCTTCGTTATAAGCCCGTTTTAATCCGTTCTTTCGCCCACGGCTTCGTTTTTGAAAGTATTTTCTAAATATTTGGCCAAAAATTACCCATCATCTACTGATTTTCCCACGTTTTCAAAATATGGACAGTAGGTATATATATTGTTTCAAAAACCATTTCTAGGGTTCCAATCTAGTTTCAACTTCAACCAAACCACTTCCAATCACCACAAATCTAGTCTAATCTTACCATACACCTTCTTAGGGTGTCATGGGTTCCTAAACATCATAAATCAAGTGGATCTATCAAGGATCTAACTATAATCTATTTCTAGGGCTCAAAAGTTAGATATGTATAAAATGGAGTGGTATAACTAACATATGCATGTAGATCTTGTATATATATATCATATGAACCTTGTAAAAACTTGGTAAAATTATAAAGATGAGTTTCATACACTTACTTGAAAGATTAATGAGCTTTTGATAGTGAAAACCTAAGTAAACCTTGAGTTTGTATTACAAAACCCTTATAGGAGTACAAAATACACTAGATATTTACTAGATCTTGAAAAATAAAAGTTTCTTGCTTGTTCTTGTTGTTTTGGCCGAGCACCACCAAGGAGAGAAAAAGAAAAAGTTATCTTGTTTTGATCGTGTAAAATGAGATGAAAATTTGTAGATTTTGTTATATATATTATATGTTAGACAATTTTATGACAACATTAATGAGATTTGTAATATTTTCAAAGTTGTAAGAAATGGGAATGGAGGGGGGGGGGGGGGGGGGGGCGGCATATGATGAAAAAAAGAAGAAAATATGGAGTTTGTGTAAGATAATTGGTAATTTTAAGTATTATTGTGTATATATTAATAGTTTTAGGGAATACCGGGTACCGAGTTAACCAAAAATAAATTTTAACGGAGTTAACCAGGACATAATAAAGTCGTAAAAATTGTGAAAATATGTTGGGTATCAATATTGAGTGTTTGGATGATTATTGTTTAGTTTTTACGAAAACCGTCGTAATTAAATTAGGCGTACGATATTAATTAAATAAATTTCCACAATACCGGGTAAATTAGTAATATAATTTATATATTATTAAAATGAATATAAAAATATATAGGGATCATAGTCGGGAGCGTCGAACGTGTTAGTCACATTATTGGTCGCGTGTTAACGTTTATTTAAAAAAATAAACATACGTAAAAAGTCAAATATATCAAAAGTATTAATTTGAATATCCTACGAGTGGAATAGTATGCAAATATTATTGTAATGATATGCAGACTATTTCTAGTCCGTATGAAATGTCCCTAATGATAATTCCTCGAATTCGCAGCTAAACCAATCCGGTTACGCGAATTTGAATACCCGTAAACTAAATTTACGATGAAATGAGTAATGCACATGAATAGTGGTTTTCTCTCGGAAATGAATAGTATCATGTGAATAGTGAAATTTTTGAACACTTCTCAGAATCTCAAACTGACACTAAAAACGATGAATAGTAAAGGATGAATAGTGATCAGTGAATAGTAACTGATGAATAGTAACTTGTGAATAGTAACTTCTCTGAGATGAAAAATGAAGTTTCGACATCTGAACAAGGGATCTGAAATTACGAGTTGTGACAAGCATTTATAAAAAGGTTTCTAATTCTTGAAGTTGACTTTTCATAAGATCTCTTACACATCTTGGAAGGATTCTCACTCAAACATTGTATGTTGACTTGTAGAATCTTGATTTGACATTACTAGATATGGAAAGATTTCTTGTATTCTTTGACTGTTAGACCTGGCGGAACCCTGGGGTTACAAGGGCAGAACTGTTGATCCCAGTTGAGCTTATACGATCTTATATAGAAGTTAACTTGATTAAACACTTAAGCTAATATGCGGAATGTAAAAGCTTAACTTAAGAAGAATAATGATTCTCTTTCAACACTTCAATATTATTAATACGAGCACTCAACAATGCTAGGGTTTTACAACCTTGAAGTGAATAATAATACGTACATAAACTAACCCTAGGATCCTCCTTTTATAGACTAAGGAATCCTACTAGGTTTACAATACCTTTCTCTATACGATAAGAATATTCTAGATAAATATAATATTTACACAATCTATTCTATATTTATCTAAACCGTATACATCCTTATCCCATCAGCAGTAGATTCTGTCAGCAGCATTTAACTTCAGCAACACTTTGACATCAGTAGCAGAATCATTACTACTAGCAGCAGTTTCAGACCCAACAATCCTCCCCTAAACTTATTATTTATTTCTAAATAATTAAGTTTCTTCAAAGCACAAATTATCACTAGGAGGATGCTTCCAAACACTTCAACTCTTGTGCATTCAGTTGATCAAATATCTTCTTATACTTTGACAGCAAATTGAATGCTTGATCATCAGAATCATATTCTTTCTGCAACTTAAGTGATTTATCAGCATTAACCATCTGATTGACAATATTCCAGTATCTTACCACTGGGTAATCCATTTCAGCTAGCATATACAAAGTAATTGGTCCAATATCTAACACATGAACTCCAGAATCTTGAAAGAGTCTCCATTTTCTACTTTGTATTCTACTATCTCTGTCCATTCAGAATCATCCTTTGAAGGTTCAAACATAAGTTTAAGAGCTCTCCACATAACATTATCAGAAGAAGTTATGATATGATCAATTTTATCTATCTCATACTTTTTACCATCAAACTTCTCAGCTCCAAACTTTGCCTTGTATAACTTCCACAAGTCTTCAACATCCTCTCTATCAAAGTAATGTAACATCTGTTGAAATCTAAGAAACCTGTGAGTCTTACCATCAGATCTCTGGACATCATGAAATGCTCCAATGTTAGTATCATATCCTGTAGTTACTTTGATAATAGGATATTTGACTCCTAATGGTTTGGCATCAACTACTTCAGGATCTTCCATATTGCCAACCATAGTGTAACCCTTCAATTGTTCTTTTTTATGCTCAGAAGGAATGTGATCAAGACCATGTTTAAACTCATCTCCTTCAGGCATAGAACTGCTTCCTTCTCCAATCTTTCTCTTCTTCTTTGCAAATGACTTATGAATAACACCTTTTCTTTTACCATCATGCACAGAAGAAGTAGTATTTGCTGCATCAATATCAAGCTGTTTAACAACATCAGCTTCTTGAATATGCTCTGCTTCAGCTACTTTTTCTGGTACCAACTTCTTGTTCATCTGAGCAATTTGTTCCAAATCCTCAGCACATCCCATAGCATAAAATGTATCTGTTCTCCTCTTAGCTTGTTGATATAAGTCAAAAACTTCTTTGTCAGAATAAGCTTTCAACTGTACCAATGTCCATCCAGCCATATTCTTTAGATACCTTTCATATTCTTTTCTTTGTTGTTTAACAGTTGGACCTTTAAATATCTTTATCTTTCTTCTAGCAGTAGCATTTTCTTTTCTCTTCTTTGTAGTAAACCCACTGTACCAAGATTGCACATTAAAAGTTGGAACTTCATTTTCTTCAATCTTGATCAGCTTATTAAGTTCAATATCAGCAGCCATTCTGATCTTCTCACTTATCCATTCTTCATACCTCTTTAATCCTTCAGCCTCTTTCTCAGCTAACTGTTGTTCTTCCATATTAATCAACTCTTGTTCTCTAAGTGCAGCAGCTGTATCATGTTCAACTTGTAATGCCTTAGGCCAAGAATCAAAAGGTACATCAGTGAAATCAATCCCCTTATACATAATCCTTTCCTTTTCAACTTGCTTGCCCTTGCCTTTATCAGTAGAAGATGAAGAAATAACCTTCTTTTGTTGAGCAGCAGGTTCTTTAATAACAATCCTTTTTTCAGGTTTTCTAGGTGCTGATGATTTGATTGTTGTTGTGGTAGTAAAGGAGTTGATACTGGTGTAGTCTTCTTGCTCAACAATACCATGGCTTCAGCAGCAGCATTGTCTCCAAACCCAGCAGCAGAGTCTTGTGCATTAGCAGATCCACTAGCAGCAGAGTTAGTAAGATCCTTAGCAGTAGATTCTTGAGTAGCAGAATATTGAGCAGCAGAGTCAAGACTTTTGTCTACCAACTTCATCAATGTTTCACCCATCAACCCTGTTGCCTTCACTAATTGCTCAGGCTCCAAAGTTGTAAGTTGTTCTACCACCTTTTCTTGTGTAGCAATCACCTCTTCCATAACAACCTCATTCCCTGATTTATCAGCAACCACAAAATCTCCAGCATCCTGAGGACTTTCAACATCCATATCACCAATCACTGGAACCTCCCCTGAAACCATTCCATCATTCAAACCCAGAGCACTATCAGCCTTTTCCAAATTGACCTCCCCTGAACCCATTGCCTCTTCATTCCTCCCCTGTTTGGAAGCATCCTCTTCCAAGTGAGTAGAAGCATCAGGAGAACTAACAACCTGAGATGTGCCCACTTTCTTCAATCTTTTCAAAGAGGTTGAAGATCTTGATTTCTGAAAGTTCTTAATCTGTTTTTGCAATTTAATAATAGTCTTGTCCTGATCAGCAACAACAGATGAAAGATTAAGAACTTTGTCCTCCAGTGTAGTACATTTCACCCCCAAGTTGGCACAAGTAACCGTCAATTCCTGAATGAGTTGCATAATAGTCTCATCACTTCGACCTGTATTACCTGGTCCGAGAGGTGAATCATGGACATTGTCATCATGTACAAGATTTTCCGTCAATTCATTGGTCACTGGCCTGTCCTCATCACTTCGACCTGTGTAACCTGGTCCGAGAGGTGAATCTTGGGACATAAACTCAGTATCAAACCTAGTTTGATCAGCTGAGCCCCTGTATTTGCCATTTGGCTAGGGTTACCATCCTGAGAATTTGATTAATAAGAATCATCATCTCTAGATGTTGCCTTGGTTTGGGTCTTAATGATGTTATCACTATCCTGCTCTGCTGCTAAGCTAGAAGCAGTAGTGACAGCCCTTGCCAACATGTCCTCTTCATCACCTAGGACAGCCTCATCTGGTACAGCCATACTAACATTATCCTGAGGAAGATCAGTGTTCTTTTTAGTGTTCCTATGGGTATAGAGTATTTTAGGTTGTGTAGCAGATGCACTAAAATTGGGTGTGTGATGGGAATCAGTGGGATTTCCTGATTATTTTGCACAATTTGCACCATAAAAGGTGTAAGATTTGTATGTGTGCCTGAAAAACCTTTTCCATGTTTAACCAAGAAAGTAAAAGTTTTAGAAACCAATTTTGGAGCATCATAAGTAGCAACATGGCCTCTAAACTTTGTAAGTTGTTTTTGAACAAAGAGTTGTATAAACCTTGGATAAAGCAAATAGGAACCAGACTCTTTGATACTTTGAAACATCCCTTCCAAAATCATTTTTGAAAAATTGAATGGTTTACCTTCGCTTAGGCATACCATTGCAGAAGCAATAGTAGTACTAAACTCATGCCATCCAGAAGTTTTAGGACTCAAACAATGAAGAAGAAGATGTATCAAAAACTTGTATTGAGGACAGAGGAGAGATTTTTAAAATTTTAAATTTGTATGATTCCCCTCATATCCCAATTCTTTTGACCCAGCAAAAATAGCATAATTGGCCAGGCAGGTGGTCTCTGTTTCATCATCTAAGAAAAGGGTTTCTCTTATTAATGATTCAGATACACGAACCTTTTGCCCATCTACTAAGGCACTAACATGTTTTTCCCCATTCATAGTTTTGATTTTAGCGGTAAGCCAAAACTGTTTGATGTGGGAAGCAAATATAGTAGGATTCACAGTGAGTGCATACCTAAGAGAAGTAGCATTCAAAAATTTTACCATGTCTGTGAATTCTTCATTAACTGATTCAGCATCCAAAACGACCACACTGTTGTGTTGCTTTGCCCAGGTACGAAAGCAATCCATGAGTTAGGGTTTAGGGAAATTGGGGATAATTGATTTTGAGAGAAATAGAGTGTTAGGGTTTGTGATAACTTCGATTTGAAATATAAGAAAACCAATTAGGAAGAACAATTAGGTTTTAAACTGATTGACGAAGTTACACATACCACCCTCACACTTCCAACCGTAGCAGCACAATAACACTAGCAGCAGAGTTATATAACTAGCAGCAAAGTGAAAAATCCAGCAGCAGAGTTGACAAAATAAGCTTGGTCAAAAAGTCAAGAATCCTCAGCATTCAATGCGATGATATTCCGTAATCCCTATAAAAACGGACTAAATCTTTTCCCTAATTTATCACAATCAAACCCTAATCGCAATCAAAACGCCAATCAACCAAATCAAAACTTCAATTAACCCAAATCAAATCAACCAATCATGAAATCAACACCCGAAATCATCAATATCTCTTCCGATTCATCATCTGAAGATGAAACCCCCTTTGAAACTTATGTGCCTCCCTTTCGTCCTCCTCATAATGGTTGTAGAACCAAGGAGCAAGCGAAGAAGAGAAAGCATGATCTCCCTGTCTTTAAAGATCTCCTCAGTTTGAATCAAACCCCAAGCACTTCTAGGGGTAAAGCTGTGATGTCCCCAAAATCTCCATCGTCTTCAGAGTCATCAGAAGACACAGCTTGGATCCCTGTCAGGCAACCATCTCCAAGGGTGCTTGTTTCCCCTTTCATCTATACTTCATCAGATGAGGATGAGCCTCCAAATGAACCACCTTCCACTCCTGAGAGGCCTCAGTCATCAAGGCCACGACCAAAGAAGTCCACCAAGGCAAAGAAGACAAGAAAGACAAACTCTCCTCTTCCTAAGGAAAGAAAAATTGTTCTTGGCCTTCCATGCCCTAGGAAGTAGTACTTGTAGGCTTTAATTTCATCTTAGATTGTTGCACTCTTTTGTGGTTTCAGAAGTAGTTTTTGTAATTTCTCTTTTGATGTATAAACTTCTGAACTTGATGAATGATGAATGACAGATGTTCTTCTTTTGTTGTCATAATATTGTAATTGCAAATCATCATTTAGACTTATTCCTGCACAATATTAGACCAAACACTACAAAACAAACAAACATATGCACTAGCAGTAGAGTTAGAAATAGCAGCATAGTACATTCCATCACAAACATAAACAGCAGAGTAACAAGCAGCACAATTCCTTTACAAACTTGTACAAAACAAAGAGATAAGTTTTTCAAAGATTTATCATACCAATGTTTGCAATTAAAAATTGAAACCTCCCCACATCAAAGTGTTTAGTGAGAAGATCAGCAACATTGTTATCAGTATGAACTTTAACAATTTGAATCAACTTCTTTTCATAGCAATCCCTAATAAAGTGATGTCTTATCTCAATATGTTTTGTTTTAGAATGAAAAACACGGTTTTTAATTATGCAAAGTGTGCTGTTGTTATCAATATGAATTTTGGTATTCATGAAATTGTACCCATAATCCAATAATTGATTCTGCATCCATAGAACTTGTCCACAACAACTTGAAGCAGCCACATACTCAGCTTCAGTTGTAGAATTTGCCACCACAGTTTGCTTCTTGCATTGCCATGACACCAATCTGCTTCCTAGAAATTGACAACCCCCTGTTGTAGACTTTCTATCCAAAGAAGCTCCAGCATAGTCACTATCTGAATAGGAGACCAAATCAAATGGTGAATCCTTAGGATACCAAAGGCCCAATTTTGGTTGATGCCTCAGATATCTAAAAATTCTCTTCACTGCATTGAGATGTGATTCCTTGGGACACACTTGAAATCTTGCACAGGCACACACAGCAAACATGATATCAGGCCTTGATGCTGTAAGATACATCAATGAGCCAATCATAGACCTGTACAAGTGTAGATCCACTTCCTTTCCATATTCATCCTTCAGCAATGGTTTATTGGTTTCCATGGTAGTCTTGGCAGGTTTAGCATCTTCAAAACCAAATTTCTTCAAAATATCATTGACATACTTATCCTGACTGATAAATATACCATTTTCTTTCTGTGTAACTTGCAGACCTAAGAAGAAGGTGAGTTCTCCCATTGAACTCATAGCAAACTTGTCCTTCATAAGCTTCTCAAAACTAACACACATAGCTTTGTTAGTAGACCCAAAGATGATATCATCAACATAGATTTGAACCAGAAAAATGTCATCCTTTTGTCTTTTGAGAAACAGAGTTTTATCAATCTTTCCTCTACTAAACCCAGATTCTAGCAAGTATGTTGACAAAGTGTCATACCAAGCTCTAGGAGCTTGATGTAAGCCATACATTGCTCTATTAACCTTGTAAACTTTGTCAGGATGATCAGGGTCTTCAAAGCCTGGTGGTTGAGACACATAAACCTCTTCTGTAATGGTCCCATACAGAAAAGCACTCTTCACATCCATTTGATACACTACAAAGTCTTTGTATGAAGCATAAGCCAAGAATATTCTAATTGCTTCTATTCTTGCCACAGGAGCAAATACCTCATCATAATCAAGGCCTTCTTGTTGTGTGTATCCCTGTGCTACTAACCTTGCCTTATTCCTTATGACTATTCCTCTCTCATCTCTTTTGCATCTGAAAACCCATTTTGTGCCAATCACTCTTTTTCCATTTGGCAGTTCAACCAAAGTCCAAACTTCTTGCAGCTTAAATTGTAGAAGCTCATTTTGCATTGCTTCCACCCAACTTGCTTCTTGTAAGGCTTTGTAAGTATTCTTGGGTTCTATTTGAGAAAGAAAACATGCAAACAGGCAATTCTGAAGATCTTTATGACTATTTCTTTGATGTAGAGATCTGGCAAAGAAACTTTGATGTTGAAGATCTTTCAGTGCTTTAGTTATCTGCCTGGTTTGAATAGATGATTGTGGATCACTTAAGATTTGATCTTTGGGATGATCCTTGTGTACTCTTGTGGTAGTTGTAGGACTAACAGGAATATTGAGTTCCAAATTAGTGAAATCTGCAGCAGCTCCAAATAACTGACCATCAAGTGCATCATCATCTGTGTCATAGTAAATGTTCTCAAGAGGAGGCATATTTGGATCATCAGGATAGATAGAATCAGCAATAGGTCTACCCTGAGAGTCCAAATTAGGAAACATTGAAGTAGCAGTAGAGTCAATAGGCTTGGAAGCAGAATGTGGTGGAGCAGTAGTTGTATCTTTTGGCCTAGCAGTAGAGTCTGATGAGTCAGCAGCAGAGTCTTCTGGTTTTGTAGAAGAGACATTAACAACTACTTTGGGAACCCCATTAGTTTCTTTTTCTTCTTCAATAGGTGTTTCAATACCTGCTTCAGTTTCCTTAGGTTTTTCTTGAGTAACAACATCTTCTTTATGACCTGGATCAATCTGAAAGGGTAGTAGAGTAGGACCAACCTTTAGTTTCTCAACCAAAACAAATTCTTCTTGTGGTTTGTCAATACTGGCAATAACTGGTACATAATTCATTGTTTTGGTAAGCATATCCACATTAAACAACCATTCTGGTCCTTTTCCTTCAGGATTGGATGAGTTCTCAGAAAACTTAATATGCAAATTCTCCTCTACATGTTTGGTTCTCTTGTTATATACTCTGAAAGCTTTACTAATCACATAGTAACCAACCAAATTTCCTTCATCAGCTTTTTCATCAAATTTGCCTAGCTGATCCTTAGTGTTCAAAATTGTAACAGGACATCCAAATGGTTTGAGAAAATCAATCAGTGGCTTCTTTCCATGAAATAACTCATATGGAGTCTTATTATGAGGCTTGACTACCTTACTTCTGTTCTGCACAAAGCATGCAGTGTTCACAGCTTCAGCCCAAAAAGGAATAGGTAGTTTTGAATCAGATAACATTGTTCTTGCAGCCTCAATAAGTGTCCTGTTTCTTCTTTCTGCAACACCATTCTGTTGTGGAGTTCTTGCTACACTATACTGTCTAAGAATTCCTTTCCCCACACTGAATTGATTCATTACACTGTTCTTGAACTCAGTACCATTGTCACATCTGATTATTTTCACCTTGTGATTGTACAGGTTTTCAACTCTTGTAATAAATGCCTTGAGTATTTCTGGAGTTTCATCTTTAGTGGCTAAAAAGAATACCCAAGTGAACCTGCTAAAGTCATCAGTGACAACAAGACAATATGACTTCTTGTTCAAGCTTTTTACAAATACAGGCCCAAATAAGTCCATGTGCAGTAGGTGTAATGGCTCAGTATTTGTGTTCACAGTCTTGGACTTGAATGAAACTCTGTGTTGTTTACCCTTTTGACAGGCAACACAAGTTTCACAATTTTCAAAAGTCTTTGTAGGCATTCCTCTGACCAGATTTCCTTTTACCAATTTGTTCATGGTCTTGTAGTTCAGATGTCCCAATCTCCTATGCCATAATTTGGACTCATCAACAGTGGCCTTTGCAATTAGACAAGTCAAAGCCCTCTTAGGAACAATGTTCTTAATATGGTCACTGTATATATTCTCATTTCTAGGGACCTTCAAAAGCACAGATTTGTCATCTGGCAACTGATAGTCAGGAGAAAGGATCATACACTCAGTGTCTATAAAAAGAACAAAGTTCTTTTTGTCACATATTTGAGAGACACTAAATAGGTTAAACTTAAGTCCTTTCACAAGAAACACTTTCTCAAAGTCCAAATTTCCAGTTTTTAGAGTTCCTCTGCCAACAATCTTTCCACCTTTTGGATCATTCCCAAAAGCAACATAACCACCATCAAAAGCCTCAAAGTCTTCAAGTTGAGACTCATCTCCTGTCATGTGTCCAGAACATCCACTGTCAACAATAACCATATCCTTAAGCTCATCCAGTAGATTGACCTGCACATGAAAAGTAGAGACATTAGTTCCTCTTGACGACCCAAGCCATTACTGACTTGGATCTGCCCTGTGCATCAACATAATCAAATTTCTTTAAATCACTTGATGCACTACTATTCTTGGAAACAGAATTTGAACCAATAGTTTTTGGTTTCCAAGTCCAGCAAGCTGAGGCCTTAACAGCATAAAAGTGATTACCAACAACTGTATTTGTTAAAACTTTTGGCCCAGAAGTAGAAAGTTTTGTACCAGCAGCAGGTTGCTTACTAGCAGCAGAGTGCATACTAGCAGCAGAATGCTTACTAGCAGTAGATCCAGTAGAAGAACCAGTTGTGGTTTTGAAAACACCATTTGTTTTAGCAGCATAAATAGATCTAGTTGCACCAGATCTCAATAAAACAGCTCTTGGAACCATGTTTCTGTTAGGATGTGGGTGAGTTTGTTTAGTTACATATTTGTGATTCACCCTCGTGTATTGATTCCAAACAGGCTTTTGGTGTTCAGGACATCTAACAATCAAGTGGTCAAAGCTACCACACTTATAACAAGCCTTCTTTTGTAATTGAAACTGATTACCTAATCTGTGTGAAACTAGGTTGTTGAAGTTTCTCTGGTTACCCCTAGGCTTATTATTGAACCTTTCCATCTGTTCTCTAGGTACCTCATTGTACTCTACCATTTTCCTAGAGAAGTTATTTCCTAACACAGGTTTGACAAACTTAACCTGTTCAATTTTAGGTTTAAACTTTGTAGGAATTTCTTCCTTTTTCACACTTTGTTCTTGTTTAGCCTGTTCCTCATCACTATCACTATCAGAATACCAATCTTCTATAATAGGAGCTTCAGAAAATTTTCTAGCCTCAACCTTAGGTGTTTCATTAACACTTGTGCTACATTCACCTACAGGTTTTTCAATATTTAGCTCACTAATGAATGATAGTTCTTTTCCTGGTGGAGCAAAAGCACTTTTGGCTGGAGGAGCCACTTCATTATACCCAATTCCACTACCTTTTCTCATCAAGTTATTCTCTATAGATTTATGAACCAAATCAGAAGCATATTGTTGTTTTTGTACTCTTACTACATGTTTATCTTTTTCAGCAAGAGCTTCCTCTTTTTCTTTTTCAGCTTCTTCTAATTTATTTTTAAGAACTTCTACTTCACTGTTTTTCTTAAAAAAATCTATATCTCTGAGATTAAGTTGATCTACATATTCCTTCTCACACTCTTTGAGATATTCTAACCTCCTTTCAACATTTTGAGATATTCTACCTACTTTGTAACCTAAGTTATCAAGTTTTAGGTGTTCAATTTCTCTATTTAAACTCTCATTCCTAGACTTAAGTTCTTCTATAGTGTCAGCACAAGATTTAAAAGAACACATAGATAAGTCTGAATCATTTGATACCTCAGAGTCAGATCCTGATGACGAACCATAGGCCATAAGTGCAAAGTTCTGCACCTTGGGTTGAGCAACAGCTACCAAGGATAAATTTGGTTCTTCTTCAGCCATATCACTCCAATCATAATCTCCCAGTCCATCACAAGATACCAGTGCAGTCTTTGATTCTTCAGTAACCTTCTTTGCAGCATCAGCATTCTTCTTTGGAGCTCTACACTCTCTGGCAAAATGTCCCTTCCTGTTGCAATTGTAGCACTCTATCTTTGATTTGTCAAAGCCTGGACTGTCCTTAGCTTTATACTTGACTTCTTTTCCAGTCTTATTCAAAAACTTTCTTGCCCTCAAGGTAAACATAGCCATTTGCCATTTAAGATCAATTTCTTCAAGATCATCATGATCAATATAATCCAGATCTTGATTAATGACATGTGACCTTATAGTAGTTGTGAGCTCAGCCAAGAATGCACACAAAGCAATATCACTGGTAGAGATCTTATCATTTGAACTAGCAGCAAATCCATCAACAGCAGATACTCCATAAGCAGTAGAATGAGCAGCAGAGTGAGATTCTTGAGATCCTTTTCCTTTAGAGGATACAAAGGCAAGATTTTGAGTACCAGAAGATGAAGTAGAAGAGGTAGATAGTTATGATTCATACACTCTTAAATTGTTATAGAGACTCTCCAACTTCATAGTTTCAAAATCAGGCTTATTCCTCCACACAACTGTGTGTATACTCCATTCAGGTGCAAGACTTCTAAGAAACTTTAGGTTTACATCTTCTTGTGGAACCACATAGCCAACAAGCTTTAGATGGCTAACCAGTTGGTTTAGCCTATTGTATGTGCCAATTATCTTCTCTCTACTTTCAGAAGTAAAATTCTCAAACTGATGCTTCAACATGTTCTTCCTTAATTTCTTAGTAGCATCATTCCCTCCAAACCTGAATTCAACAGCATCCATCAATTCTTTTCCATATTCACAGTCATCAAAGTCCATTTGGAATTCATTAGGTATTCCCATTAAGAGAATACTATGTGCTTTGATTTCCATCTTCCTTACTGTGTTGGCTTCAGCAGACTTAATTGGTATCTCCTTCCCATCAGCACTCTTCTCAGGTACAAAATTGCCATTAACAATCACATTCCACATGTTGAAATCAATCATGCGAATGTACTGTCTGATCCTTCTCTTCCAAAGCTCATACTCAGAAGGATTCAGCATGGGTACCCTTGAAGCAGTCACCATATGAGTTTCATCACCCATCTTAGCAGTTGATTTTGGAACAGCAAACTCTTAAGAAACAAAATCTTCTTGATAATAACTTCTAGATCACAAGCTCTGATACCACTTGTTGATCCCAGTTGAGCTTATACGATCTTATATAGAAGTTAACTTGATTAAACACTTAAGCTAATATGCGGAATGTAAAAGCTTAACTTAAGAAGAATAATGATTCTCTTTCAACACTTCAATATTATTAATACGAGCACTCAACAATGCTAGGGTTTTACAACCTTGAAGTGAATAATAATACGTACATAAACTAACCCTAGGATCCTCCTTTTATAGACTAAGGAATCCTACTAGGTTTACAATACCTTTCTCTACACGATAAGAATATTCTAGATAAATATAATATTTACACAATCTATTCTATATTTATCTAAACCGTATACATCCTTATCCCATCAGCAGTAGATTCTGTCAACAGCATTTAACTTCAGCAGCACTTTGACTTCAGCAGCAGAATCATTACTACTAGCAGCAGTTTCACTCAGCAGCAGTTTCAGACCCAACAAGAACCCTTGTTTTGGTTTCGCCGGATCCGCCAGTCTGCTGGTTTTGTTGGCTATAAATACCAAGCCACTTGCAAGAAATCTATTATCACTTTCAGCTATACTTTGCATATAAACTTTCATTTATCTCATCTAACTCAGTAGCAACTCACTTGTGTGATTCTCTTATGTAGAAAAGAAGTACACAAGTTCATCCGAGAAGTTACAAGTTTCAACCCAACGTTGCAAGACTTGTTAGACTTCTATTGTCTAAACTCTTGTAGTTTATACTTCGTTTGTATTTTGTTAAGAAGTGATTAGTTAGTATTTTAGTCCTCAAAATACATTAAGTGATAGGAGTGGTTGTACCTTTGTAAAAGAACTCGACATCTAGCTTAGTGTCGGAAATAGTGGAAAGGCGACGTTAGGGTGGTTCTACCTTGAACTAGGACTCGGTATTTAGCTTTGTACCGGATAAAGTGTAAGCAATGATTGTAAGAGTTTCTCCACCGGTGAAAGGAGCTTGTTGACTAGTGCCTGAAACTCTCAAGTTGGAAACTCGGGGCGTGGAGTAGGGCAAGGAAAAAGAGTCCTTGTAGCCAAACCACGATAAACAATCGTGTTGTGGTTTGATCATTTCTTTCTTTATACTTGCATATTAATTATTGTTAATTAGTTAGAATCGTTGATTACACGTAAAGCTTTTCAAAGATTAACAAGTTAAAAAGCGGTAAACTATTCAACCCCCCTTCTAGTTTTCCACAGACTGAATAAATTTTTTCTTTCAATTGTAGAAATGTTTTACATTAAAGAAAGATTGTGAATTATCCAATGTGGTGAAACCTATAAGCGAACCAATAGACAAAAATATCTCAATGGTTATAATAAATAAATGAATAACGATTATTCCCAAACAGTACCAACGGTAACCCAGCCGTAGTAACTTTTAGCCTACCAGTACTAAATACACCCATGGCTTTATTTGAATTTTATAAGTCAACTTACAATCAACATGCAAATTGCAAACTCTTATATAACTAGACTTATAATAGTTACTAATTCCAACAAACAAAAGCCAAATGATGTAAACTGAAAGGTAACACAACACAAAAAACATAGAAAACCTGCATATTTACTAATGGTAGAACATATATGGTGTTTGTTTTTCTTTTTGATTGGCTTTGTGCCAACTACAAATTAACTTTAAAGTTGATTCGTACATAATTTCTTGTTGGACAAATTTAATGAAATACAACATTAACACTTGCATTCGAATTCAATAAAAAAGAACACAAAATAAACATTTCATTCAACATAAAATAAACATTTCATTCAATACAAAATAAACATTACATGAAACAATTAACAATTAAACTTGGGAGATTTTTCGAGATCAAATAACAAATGAAAGTTGTCATAATCTAAATGCTCATCATCTGATGAGTCTTCCTCTTCTTCAGACACAATATTTTTGCGTTTTCTGTATGCCAACATCTTCTTCCAAGTGTATTTACTTTTACGCCTTGGTTTTTCTCTAGCAGCTTTTTCTTTTTTTACAAATTTTATCAATTTTTTTTGCAGTACTTGAAACTTTTCTTTAAAATACTAATCAATAGTTTCTTCAAAGGTCGGTTCTGGCACTTCCTCACTTTCTTCTTCAGCCTCTTCTAGTTCTTGAAGTATTGAATCTTTTTCTTCAATTTGATTTGTTTCTGTATGTTGCATTCCTGGTTTCTCTTGCATTTTAACCTCTGCTTCATTCTCTTGGACGTTAATTCTTGAGGTTGATGCCATTTTTTTGATATTGTATAGATTTAAGTTATTTTGAATGATTTTGTTGTTTACAAATGTTTCAATTTATAACCATTGCGTTAGGCAACTGAACGGTTTTTTTTTTTTTTTTTTTTTTTTTTTTTTTTTTTTTTTTTTTTTTTTTTGCTTTGGAAAAGACACACGTCTTACTAATTTATTTTTGCTTTGAAAAAGATAGGCTCGGAGGGGTGTACTAGGGGTATCGTGTACTAAAAATGAGTACAACGCAAAGGTGTGGGAGAATTAATTGACTTTACTAGTCAAGTGTATTAACTTCATTGATCAAGTAATTATGATACGGGTTTAACACAAGGGATATCCTAATGCCTCTTATCATGTAGTAATCCAACTACACGAATGTAGTCTCACATTTGGTCTTGGAATGCATCACTATCACAAGTTCTAGAATCTAAGTACTACTGGTACACTCATAAGCATCTTTTCCTAACAAATCTAGGGGTGAACCTCGCATATTTGGGGTGGAAATTTTTTTGAGTGGTACGTTTTTTTTTTGGCTAGTCATACAACTCCTATCCATGAGACGCTTATTAAGACTAAAGCTTCACTCCTATATGTTGTAAAAAAATTTAAATTTGGCGCTAAAATTACCATAACAAGTGTTTCTCTTAGTTTTATTACACATCTACCATTAGACAAACAAAAATCAAGTGTAATTGCATTCTCTATGGTATCATCATTTACCCTCCCCTTACACTTAAGCCGAACATTGTCCCTAATGTTCAATTAAAAGAATGTCAAAGTAATGAAGGTAAAAGTATGAAACAAATACTACCCTAATTCGTTCGGTGTGGATAATGCGTTAACATGGTAAGATCTTCCTCCAAGAAAATGAATGTTGAAAGCTTCCCTCAAGAAATATAAATCATCTTCATGTCCAATATAACCTGTTAAACCTAAGAAAACAATCATGGAAAACCATGCTTAAAATCGGCGGCAAACTCTATATATAATACAATCCAAAAAAAAAACAAATAAAGATATAATGCTTGTGGAATGAATATTTGCAGATTTCCTGGAGTTTATAAAACTAAAGGTTTAACAAAAACTTTACGATTCCGGCAGAAAAACAAAACTTGCAAAAATTTTCATAATTTTACACATGACGCCATCAGGTTATAATCCTGACGCCGTCAGAAGTGACCTATAGAAATTTCATGTTTAGTTTCCGAAAAATTTCTTGAAAAACTTATGCCTTAATTCCTGGAAATCTTGCAAAATACTCATTATGACTCGATACAAGCATTTGATTCAAACAAATACTAATATTCATATTCATTTAATATTGTTGTGATTCATGTTCAATCTCGTTCTTACAAACAAATTTAGATTTCCCTTACACTTATCTTTTGCAAAATATCTTTATATGTAGTTAAGACGAAGTTAAAAACAAAATAAATCATTTTCACAATTTACTTTGAAACATGAGCCACAAACAATAAAAATAAAACATGCATACGGAAACAAATAAAATTAAAACAAACAAACAAATAAAGCTTGGGTTGCCTCTCGAGAAGCGCTTGTTTTTGTTCGAGTCACGAGCCTGATGATAAAGTCGTTTTAGTATATGTGTGTGTTTCCGAAGAAATACTCGTGAAAGTATTTCCCGGGTCGTTCTCCCAACGAAGGTCGAATGGAGTCGTGATTTTCGGTTCGTGAATCGTGAAATGAATAGTGAGAGATAATAGTGTTTTTTGGAGTTTTTATACTACAATAGCAAACGTAAACTAAAAGGCAACAATCAAGCATATAAAATGATATAAAAGAGATAAACCATATGTTTGCTAAATGACGTGAAAAGTTCATTAAGTGTGGACTAAGGTTTGACGACGAATTATATTCCTTAAATAAGACTATTTTCTCACAACGTTGGTTTATTTTGAAAACAATCCTTTAAAAAGAAAATAATTTCTAGATGTGTAATTTGATTATTCTCCGGCTTTTACCCTTCAAATAATAAAACTACAAATCTAAATAATCTCACTAATTATTAATCACAACCCATTTTTATAACACCCCCAAAATCGATCAATACAGCGGAAGACTTAAAATGTCAGCGGAAGACTTTTGGGGTATTATATTGTGGATCTTTCGTCACAATTATAGAAAACGATTCAAGTAATCGTTTTAAGTTTTATTTAAAATACCAAATATTCATAATTTCAAGAGAATTCATTATTTAACAACAAGTTTTATTTAAAGAGAAATAAACGTTTCTTTATTTGCCCACTTCGTGCCGTTGCCATCCATTCCATTTAGTTACCTGAGATAAACATGCTAAAAGTCAACAAAAGTTGAGTGAAATCCATAGGTTTATATTTAAGAATTTGAACACAAGAGATAGATGTTTATTGTAATATCGATACAAATAAACAAGTTAGAAAATCACATTCATTATTGCATTAAGCTCATGACACTCAACGATTCAACAGACATCAATATTTTCATAATAAAGATGTGAAATGTATAGCCCCCAAGATAGGTATTTGCCAGTAACCTATTATATTCAAATAACGTGCATTTGGTGACTTTCCTCTAGCAACCAAATGGGGATTGTCAATCCCTAATAGATCTATTCACAATTATTTACGTTCACTTTTCAAGTGATTAAGGTTCATGATCGAGGGACTTTTGGCAATAGCTACTTAAGCAATAATACGATCAGGAAAAGACTTGTGTTCGGTTTTTAAGCATGTATCCCCCCCACAGAAATTAGTTAAATGTGGGCTATGAACTCACCTTAGTAGGATAGTAGAACAATTGTAATCTCAACGATGCAAGGCAACGGCTTCACACACAACCTAAAAGATATGGCACGCTTCAGTTCTTAAGTTTCGTTTTATTGCGAACGTTTATTATTAATTATAAGAAATCGATAAAGTACATACGTGATGTGTTGCGTTGTATAAAAATGAATAATGGTTATGTATTGTTTTATTCGTCTAAATATAGTTTATCGTTATATAAGTTTTATTCGTATTATATATAATAAGTTACGTTTAATTATTTATCGTTTTAATATATAATCAATTATATATATATATATATATATATATATATATATATATATATATATATATATATATATATATATATATAATGAATATAGAATTTTTATTTTAAAAGTAAATATTTCAATTCGATCCTTAATGTTTTCTCAATTTTACACTTTTTACCCTTAACGGAAAATATTTACGTTGTTAGTCCAAAAGTTATATATATTTACATTTTTAGTCCAAATTTCAAATATATACATTTATTATCCTTAAGTTTCAATATTTACAGTTTATACCCCTTAGAAAACTGTTTTTATACTTTTCACTAAAGTTTACTAATTTGGCAAATTTAGTCCCTATCCTTCGTACATTTGCAAAAATAGTCCCAACTTTACCAAATTCAAAACTTAACAATTTTATTATTTCATTAAGCTCAAAAACATTTAGAAAAGCTTATTTTCGCAGCTTATAAGCTTATCACTAGCTTATTTTGTTTATTGGGCTTAACGAGCCAAAAATAAGGGCCCGTTAAGGTTTAATGATCCAAGAGGTTTGGGGGAACACTAGGTTAGTCGAAATCCATAATTTCAAGTTATAATATCATTTCAAAACAGCTTATTCTCATAGCTTATCACAATAAGCTAAAAAGAGCTTTTTGGGCTTATAAGCCCACGTAGAGTTTTTAAGTTTCTGAAAATGGCTTCCATGGCGTTTTGTTTTGGTTCTCGTTAGGTGCTTAAATGGAGTTATTAGGCCGTATTATCTTTCATTCTCGTTTCTATATCACGTAGGTAATCAGATTGTACAAAAATAATAGGTAGTCGTATATTGAAATTAGACATGGTGAGGTCAAATTGTAAGCCAAAACTCATTACGTATAACTTATAAATGTTGAAAATAAACTAAGTGTTATAGTATGTTTCGTGCATGTTCAATACAACATAGTAACGTGTGATTTTTAGGGTGTATACGTTATTATTAGTTCCATATTATTATAGATACTCGTTAAGGACTTAGTAAACATACAATACGATATATAATATGTGCATGTTACGTTTTTGTTGCTTATTTAATTTGGACGAAGTGTTTGTGCAAAATACATAATACGTATATGAAAATAATGAAAATAAAGATTTGGAGTCTCACCTCACCTCAAAAGGTGGAGTAAAACTAAACGTATGGTTCGTGTATATGGTTAAACGTGTTGTGGTTCACTTCTCGTCCTTCCAAGGTTCAAGTAGTTCCAATCCTTGCTTCCTAGGTTCTCTTCTAATCGTGGTTCTCCTAGCAATCCGTTCGTCCCTTCATAGCTTTCCTCGTTGTTAATTTTTGTGGTAGTGGTTCGTTTTTGTGTGTGTAACGTTTAAGGTTGCATGGGAGGTCTTATATGGGCAGTAAAACAAGATATGTTCGCAAGTTTTGGTGTAACATGTGAGGGCGAATAGTAGCGCCTCCTCCCTTGTCCAATCATGATGTTACAAGCTTAGATCTTGTGAGATATGTATGCTATTCATTCCTGACTCTTCTTACAATGTTCATTGTTAGTTTACTTACCATTGGGGAGCATGGGTGGTGAGAAAGGAATGTTGTGACACGTCGTGTATATCTTTCTAGGGTGCGTTTGGTGGTTTGCTTAGGCGTTTTCTAGGGTAGTAAACGAGGGTGAGTGAGCATAAGTTTTATCATTCCTGGTTCCTTGGCACTAGGTGAGACGAGTTAAGTAAAAATATACGTAGGTTAGATGTAGAAATCGTAAAATAAAGGGTGTGTTTTGGGCGTGGTCGCGACAGTGCAAAAGAAAGAAAAATAATAAAAGTGCGTTTGGGCTTTAAAGCCTGTGGGCTTGTGGTTTGGTCTCGGCCCAGCAGAAAGAAAGAAGAAAAAAAATTAGTACTAGTCCGTTTGGTTTGGTAATTGGATTCGTGGCCCATTGGGTGTTGGGGGCCCACCTGGGGTGTCTCGATTATCGTGTCGGAGTTCAAAAATATTAGTGAGCGTTCTCGGGAAGTTTCGTAGGTTCGGGGAATATATAAATAGTATACGTTATTTAGACGAAACGTATTATTAAATATAAACGCGTTATATAATTATTTATCGTTCGCAATAATTATAGGCAACCTAGGTTGTGTGTAAGCATCGTTCCTGGGTAAACGGTCAATCACAGTTATCATAGTGGTTCAATATCAAGCCATATCATAAAAAAAAAATTTTGTTACCCGTAAAATGGTGTTAATTTATCGTAACATCGTTTTATTCATTTGTATGCATTTACTAATCGTATGGGAAATTTACGAGATGTTACAATTTTTATTAATCCACACTTAAATCACAAATTCATATCATTTAACAAACACTAATAAGCTACTTGCTACGCATATCAATCAAACTAATAAAAACAAATATTCCAACAAACATGATTATATTAATAAACTAATGATATAAAATTGAAAATGAATAGAAATATAGAACCCGATATAACGCGACGAGAATTATAAACCACCCGATTTTATAAACTTGCCAATTTATAAAGTTTATTTCTTTAATAGTTTTAATATCACCAAGTAGTAAATAAAATTTTTGACTTTAATCACTAATTAGCTTTATAAAAACTAGAAAAGCTATAAGCTTTATTAATAAGTAAGCTTATAAAACCCTTAAGCTCCTCGCCTTATGTTGAATGTGATGAGAAACTAAGAAAAATCACAACTTTATGCAACATTAGTACAATTAAGCTATTGAATTAACTAGATCTAGATTCAATAAGCTATAGAAAAGCTAATCAAATCTAGACAAACTAGTAATAGAACAAAAACGCTAGAAAGCTAGTAGATCTATACTAGTTATGAATCAAACAAAACTAAAAAGCTAGATTGATTAGAAGAAAATAAGAGATAAACTAAGGAGATGAAAAATATTAAGCTAATTTGATTTATTTAAGAAAAAGCTTTTAAAATGAAAAGAGATTGAGAGATATAAACTAAAAATTATTAAATCTAATAATACTAAAGAAGTTATGAAAAGAGATTAAGAAATAAAAAAAGTGCTTATTGAATAGTCTAATCTAATAAGCTTCAAAAAGCTATTAAGCTAAAATAGATTTTAGAATAAAGAAAATAAAAATAAAAGAAAGAGATGAGAAGAAGAGGTAAACTAAGTTGGATTACTAAAAATTATCTTCATTAAACAATAAGCCAAAAGTTGATACAAGAAAAACACTTAAAATAAGCTAATTGAAAATATACTAATACAATATTACTCAAAGTAAGCTACAACTAAAAACTACTCTATAAAAAATACTACTACTAAAATAAAAAGAAAATTGTGTGATGTAATGAGGTGAGAATGATGAGAGCCTTGGATCAAGCGAGCATTAAATAGCCAATTATGGAGCCTTCTAGAAAAATTCCCCTTCATTCCTGGAATGTATCTGGATCTTTTAGCGTCTTTATTCATAATCCCAAGTCCAACAAAAACAGCCCACATTGTGTGTAATTATTGGCTATGATGTGTCATCAAGTGGGACGTGGCGAAATTTGGTTGGTTGCAGAATTACAGGCGTGTGAAAGTTGATGAGTAAAAGTACCTCACGCGCCCTTCTTGAATTGATTTGAGCGAGTGTAGCTCAACCACATGGCTACCAAAACAATATCACAAATATCTCCTCCTTTTATTTTTTTGCGTTTGGTAACTTGTGATAGTAAATGTATATCACGTGGGTCTTCTTTTGCAATATTCCCTTTTCTTTTCTTTCTTATGTCAAGAGCTCCAAGACTTAAATTCATCAATTAATGCATAAGTCCCGAATATTCATCATCACTTGATTCTAGCATTCAATAGCCATAAATGTAACTTTATATCTTTTTTTTTCTCTTTTTTTTTCGATGCATACTAGTCAAAGAAAATGAGCAATACCCATTAAGCAAACAAGCATCCTCTACCCTTATTTAACGGAAATAAGGGAGGTTTTCCCTACACTTAGGATTAAGTGCGGGTGAAAGTAGCGATACACACCATCTCGCTGGAAGTATGCCTCGTGAAGAAAGAGTGGTGGATGAATTATATGCTCAAAGGGGTGTGCTGCTTTCATTATGACCTTACCTAGTTCACTTGGGTTAATGGGTGAGTTAAAGTTTTCTCCAAAAAAGGGATCATCTTTTATCAACTTTGAGAGACTCCTAGTTGGGAATCCATCTTGACCTAATAAACCTGGTTTAAATCTATAATGTTTATTATAATCAATCATGAATGGGTGATGTAAGTATGTAAGGTCATGGTTCACTCCTATGTCAGCTTCCTCTCTACAAGGCTTAGAGTCTACTACCTTCAACGTAAAACTACCTGGACTATATGCTTTGATTGGTGGATCGAGACCTTTTTCAATTCCTAAATTTTCATTCAAGGAATGAACATTAGGTAACAGATTTGGTTGAGGCTCTGGTTCATCAAAACTAGGAACTTCCTAAGAGCTAAGAGAAAGGTTGTGACTACAAGTATCCAAACATATATCCTCAAGTGGTGCTTGGTCTAAGGGCTCTACCTCTATTGGGGTTCCTATAGTCTCTTCTACTTCTTCCGGGTAAGTCACGGCTAGTGTGTATGCATCAAGTGATGGTGGGACTTGTGGAGTACTTAGTGGACTTGGATTTTTTGCCTTATCCTCAATCACATCTAGATCACCTATGTGCTTATTATGTATTTTGCTGAAGTCAAACCTCAACATTCACCTAGGTATCTCAAATCCTTTTCTGTTCATCTCAAATTCTTGGTCCGATTCATAAGAATCATTCTCAATAACTTGATCACTATGTTCTTATTTCCTAAAGGATTCCTCATGTTCATCATATGTCTTAGTGAAATCTAATCCAAGCATGCACCTAGGTGGTTTGACATTAACCATCTCACAATATTGGTCAGATTCATAAGAGACTATCCTAGGTGAAGGCTCATATGGTGCATAGGTTTCACTAAATGAGGTATTTTGAGGGTTTGATGGTTCTCCTAAGGTGATTTTCTCAAAAGCTTTATGTGATTGGTCTCTTTTCTCAAGGTACTCGCTAAAATCAATGCGAGATCCTGTCCTCCTCATCTCAATCCATCTTGATATATCCAAATTAGTATAATTATATTTCGTCATGTAAAACTCTAGTGTCGAGTTTAGTGGATTCACATTCTCCATAATGGCAATCGGAATAATCGATGGATAGGTTTTTATGAACAAAGAGACAAAGAAAAAGATAGACTAAAGAAAACCTATAAAAATAATAATAAAAATCCTCACTAGATAGGAATCTAATGAGTAGACCTAATACAAATAAAATTCAACCTAAACAATAACTATTCCCCGGCAGCGGCGCCAAAAACTTGATGTGTGGTTTTGCAACCTTGCAAAAAGTTTTACCTCTCGAGGGATCTCAAGAAGCTTGCAATCCCCACCAGGCAGTGTACCTGACCGATGTAGTATAGTGTAGTGGCAAGTACTGGGGGATTGATCGTTCTACATGGGGAATAGTGTTCGTTAGGACTGAAACTTAATCAAACTAGGTCTAGAGGTGAGAAATGATTATTTTTGTATTTTTATATTTTATGAAAAACAAGTAAAAATCTTGGGTATTGGAAGAGTAGGCGGAATTAGTTGCTAGTCAACTAACCCAAATAACTACAAATGCAATAAAAATAAAATAACAAGAAAATAAATGTGAGAAAACCTTATATGGAGAGAAACGTGTTTACTTAGATTTCACTACTCCCTAGCTATCTTTCATTAATTGATTAGTTTGTTACAATTGTGTGGATGACGGATTATATTCCTTAATACCATTCGTGGGGCCGTGTATAATCTTCGCCAACTCTATAAGCTTCTACCTCTTCCTATATCGTGCCGACAACTAGCTCCTAACATGGCCTCCTTAGTAGTCACTTATGCATTAAATATAACCATTAAAATCGTAGTACACATTCGATTCATGTTTCTTAAGACGTTCAAGCATGTTACCAATTGGAGATTAGCCATTTTTCCTAAGCCTAACATCGAAATCATTCATCCAACAACAATTAATAACAAACAATCAATCAATAATCAATAGCTAGGTTTCATTACATCTAAGCAAACACAAATAAACCTAGCCTAGCATGTTAATGTAAAGACAAGCATAAAATAGAATCAAACAATACATAGACATATTGAATGATTTTTGAAAGACTTGTCTTTAATTAATCATGGGTGAAGGAAGGGTTTGAAACCCCTACAAAAAGGCTAAAATTCGTCCTAGGTTTTATGGTGAAGTTCCTCCGAAAGTTCTCTCCTAAAGTTCTCTGCCTAATGAATGAAAATTAGAAAACTATATATAGAGATTACATTCTGACGGCATCACGTTATACATGTGATGTCGTCAACTCGCCGCCAATGCTTCCCTCAGATTGCCTAGATCTAGATCTGACGTCGTCCCCTTATATTCTTCACAGGCTGCCACCTTATAGAATGTATGCGACGGCCTAGGCGTTACAAAGGGTGACGCCGTCAATCTTTAAATCCAAAAAACCTTCTGGCGCATCTCGTGTAAACTTCATATCCACCTCTTCGCCAACACCTGACGCCGTCACCTATAGAACGTGACGCCGTCAGGTACTGTTTCCAGCTTGATTTTGGAGACTTTGTCGTTTTCTTCACTTTTCGCTCCAAAAACGTCCAAAATGCTTCCTTTTCCAGATTTCTTCTCCAAAGTACCTAAAATGACAGAATGAATGATTTGAGGCAATATTTGATCAAATAATCACGACTTAGGGCTTAAATGACCCTCTAAAAGCGTAACACTTTTCGCCTCATCAACATCCCTATCAAAAAAACGCATCCGTTCTATTTTTAACTTCATTTTGTGTGTCAAAGAAGTACAACTGGGCATACCTGGGTTGTACACCTGGAGCTGGTAAAAGGGATCAGATTCGATGGTAGTTTTGGCCATTAATCCTAAATGTATAGAATCCCCTCCCTGTATTTATTGAATGGTCTATTCTTGCACCAAAGATGTAAAGCAAAACATGTTGTTGTATATTCTAATCTAGTCTCTAAACTTTGATGTCATAGAATCTTCATAATCAACAATTTTTTAAAAGTGGAGGTGGTTGGTTGAATCTGGGAAGCAACAACTTCCCCGTCTTGACAACAGATTGAGAAGGTAGGATTAACGACTGTTCTATCCTTGGTTGTTCTCTCTGCATGCCACATAACTGCAGAACAATTACATCACTACAATTACATCACCGATATGATGGAGATCCAAGGTGATTGTAGGATACATGATGACCTAAATAAATAATTGTTAGTAATGATAAATTTTTATATAAGTTTGTTATTTTATAAATCGTCTAAGTTCCAACTAGAGTATGCGTTAGTTAAATAAATAACACTATATGCCAACCTGGCATTCATTACATGCTAGACCAATCATGTATTGTCTATTAATGGCATATCTAAACGACATATGTAATATCTGAAGAGATACGTGTTGTGCCTTTGTATATTGTTTTGGATACATGTTTGTGAGGCCGACCTTAAATAGCCATTGTTGTAATAAATATCCTATGTATTAAATAAATAATGGGATTATTAATTTTGTTAAAATACATACCTACTGTGACCTTCCGTGTTATTGAAGTCTGATTAATAGAAGTAGAAGGTGTATGTTGGTCTGTAAAACATATCTGGTTATAAATGGATAGGGCACCATTCATGTAAAAACATGCATAAATTAAACATAGATAAATTACTTATGAAGCAAGCAAAAAGTATACGAGTGTCTGGTTACTTGTTTCTTGGGTAGGCATATCTGACATCTTAAGACCACAATAATTTTGTACACTCCTATCCTTATGAATAGTTTTATGTAACTGTATGTGTACAATATTGTGGAGTATGTTGGACAGGGATGAATTATTCGCATGATCATTACCTGGAAATATGATATAAAAACATGTGTTAATGTAATTACATAATTATGTAATTGTAGATAAATAATACAATTCATGCTAACCGTCATTCATAGTTAATTATAAAATACTAATTATTAGATATGCAGATCAGGTTCCAAATATAGTGAAGATGTGAAATGATGGATATTAAAGATAACTAGGAATGAGCCTTTTGGATTGTCCTGCAATCAATTATAGAGTTATCATGGTAATAAATGGAAAGGATTTTACGTATTTGGGCATTCCAAGTTAATAACTGGTAAGTAATAACTTGCATTTGCGGTTAATTGATCCATTTTTATATGCTTATTGTGAAATTTAATAACCGTGCATTCCAAATATTTATATAGTGTTAAGAATAAGATGGGATCAAACATTAAGCACAAACATTCATAATTTAGCTACTTAGTATGGCGTAACAGACGGATATTAACATAGCATAACAGAAAGATATTAACATAGTTGGGATATCTTGTATATTTTTCAAATCTGTTCTGCTATTTATACAGGCTTTGTAGAAATGTATGCACCCATCATTAACAACATATTCAACAAAAAACGATGTCGTAACTCATATTCAACAAAAAATGTTTGTAGTCATGAATAGGTATACTTTGTTTTTTATCCGTCCATAATTAACAACAGTAACATTTATTAGATATTTTTAAGGATTTTTGTAATGAAATATCAATGGTGTCGATCATAAATGATTTTTTGTTTATATATATATATATATATATATATATATATATATATATATATATATATATATATATATATATATATATATATTGTCTTATTGTAATTTTTTTTACGAATTTGACAAACAACAATTGCGATGGTCACACATATCAGTTTATTTGAATCAAGCATTGCATCTTTAATTTTGCATGATTATAATCGGTGATAAAAACACATTTTTAGTTAGATATATTTGTAGCAATACGCTTTTTTTTAAATATATAATTATGTTACATATGGAATATAATGCTATTGTTTAAAAAATAGAAAATCATAATAAAAGCAAATGATGATAGTATTTGTATTATTAATTGGTGGAACGGAAATACAAATAACAAACACTCAAAGTCAAAACAATTGGCATACCAATTATTTTATTTTATCTAATGTTATAAAATGTAAATGCTATGATAGCATTCAATTTATCAGGATACATCAATTGTTCTATTCGGATTCGTCTCTTGTAACTGTAAACTTCCTTGCCCTTTTTTTGTCACGGCCACAGCCATCTTCAACAGCGTCTGTGTCATCATCCTCAACGGTCGTTACTTCAGCATCAAAGTCTTCAAGTACCAAACTGAATCGAGTAAACTAAAAAGGTTAGTAACGAAAAAATATAGTTATTAGTCGGGTTTAAAAACGGATAAGTGATATTTACGTTTTGTCATTTTTATCCTCAACACATTTAGTTGGGGTAGGCACATTTGGGTCATTTACAAATCGTTTCAACTGTGGGCTTTTCTTGGGCGACAAAGTAACAGGTGTGCTTGAACGGCACCCTCATCAATTATTTTGGGTTGGATGGACCTTCCAGCACGTGAAGCTCTCAAATGTTCCGTGCTTATAGTAACTGTTGGACCTCAATTCAAACATGTGGGTGGTACCAATTAGGTTTGCTCTCACTTGAGGTACATTCGGGTGTTCCTTAGAAACCTGCAACATATAGTAAGTATACAACATGGTACATATATAATATAATTAACACAAACATACCTCATCACCCAATTCTACTATTGATTCAATTGAGCATCCAACTAATTCTGTCGAACTCTCATCAAACAGCACAACAACGGCGGATTCCGTTCCATCCGACACATCAAGTTCAAGCCTATATCTGAGATGGATACACACACGTCAGGTATCCTACATTCGATATATAATATTGTTTGTCAATGACTATTATACAAAGCAATGTTACCTTAAAACTGGGTAGGAAATGGCTTTGTTGCATGAATCACACCAAAATTTTCCTTCTTTACGGGTAGCGCCTTTCCTACATTTATTGTCACCGCACGACGGGTAGTTCCAACCTTTTTTGGTCCTAACACCATCAATCCTAACCATACAGTTGTAGGTTAAAGGCTGCAAAAACAAATTATTTATAAGTAATAAGGTTATAAGCAAACAATGTTAAATGTCTAATTTGTATATTACATTGTTTTTCCGGTTGCGGGCACAAAGCAGCAAGTTTTCCAATGTCCCATCCTTTAGTACAGAAATGTCAGTGGGCAAAGCAATCTTGTTCATTTCCATATGGCTGTAATACATACAAATAGATGATGTTAAGACAATGTAGGTTGATATGTGTCTAATTACACATATATTTGTATTGTATAAACCCACAAAAACAACCAAAAACACACAAATGACTCACAAAATGTTACAAATTCATCACAATGTGTTTTATATGTGATTCA
>JARVZY010001673.1:0-77000 GCA_030686995.1 Artemisia argyi
CATATATGAGCTTGAACCAATCTTCCAACAAATACGAATGAGTCACATGAAGAAAACAAGGAACAATTCATATGCAAACACCAATAATAAACATGACCACCATAACATCCAGCATCATCGATCAACAGACCAAAAAATATGAATGACAAGCTTGTCTTTGAAGGATGAAACATGCTAAGAATCAAGGGCCATAAGAACTTCCAGCAATAACGATCAACAGCAGCCAACGATAAGGTTACAAGACCTTACCAAGCAAACAACAACCATAGTCGAAAACCACCTCAAATCTGTCCCAAAAAACTGATTGCAACTAGAATAATCATATAGGGTTTCGATCATGAGAACAGCAGCAGTCTCACGTATATGCAATAAACAAGGGTTTATTAACCCTAAACAAACCCGAGAATTATGGTGACAAACCCTAATTCTCACCAACAGATCAACGTCCGTCTCTCTCAACCCACAACCACGAATAACCATCACAAACCAGCAGCCACCCCACGATCTTCAGATCGACAATCATTAATAACTTGATTGGTTAATCCCACTTGCAAAAAGATATACTTGAACGAGCAGCAAAACCAATTGCCATGAATAAACAAATCAAATCCGATTAAAATAAAACCCTAAAAAAGGTTTTCGTTCAAAACCCTAGAAAACGAATAGAGATCCGATTTGATTTCTAGATCGTAAAAATAGATAGATCAACATACATACACGATCGAACCAAACAGCAACTCGCCATAGAGATCACACCCAGGATATAATAAGTCGATTATACACCGACTTTAACTAATAAGAATGATAAGTGCGATCAATAAATCCCAAACGAATCAGAACCCTAAATAGCGATAAGAATATTAGAATAAGTTAGGATTATGACCACAACCATTCAGCGTTTGAATAGATACACAAGAGTGAATCCCTAAAACCCAACAGATCGGTTTTAAAGGAGATCTAAAACGCCAAATAACATAGCAGGGATCTCATAAAAAACGATATTAAAGCATAGCACGCCGCCTCTAAAAGAACACACATCCAATAGAAACCGATTGCATACCTATGGAGAGGTAGAGAGGCGGTTCTATGGATGGATTTGGCCGGAAAATAGGGTAGAAGGCGGCGGCCTGAGATCTCCCCTAGAGAGAGAAAAAACCTCCCTTCAACACTAAAAACATATATACATCAAATTTTTTATGGATTAAGCATTCCAATACCTGTTACCAAGTACTGAAACCTTCCCACATCAAGTCCTTTTGTTAATAAATCAGCATAGTTGTCATTAGTATGTATTTTGACAACTTGAATAAGCTTTTTCTCATAACAATCTCTTATAAAGTGATGTCTAACATGTTTAGTCTTAGTGTGTTGACCAGGATTTTTAATTATGCATATGGTATTGCTATTGTCAATAAAGATAATGGTGTTCATGAAATTGTACCCATAGTCCAAAAGTTGGTTTTGAAGCCATAATACCTAAGCACAACAGCTTGCAGCAGCTACATACTCTACTTCAGTTGTTGAAGTAGCCACCATTGTTTGTTTCTTGCACTGCCATGACACCAATCTACATCCAAGAAATTGACATCCTCCTGTGGTTGACCTTCTATCCAAACTTGCACTAGCATAGTCACTATCTGAGTAGGTAACCAATTCCATAGGAGATTCTCTTGGATACCACAATCCTAGATTAGGGTATGTCTTTAAATATCTGAAAATCTTCTCCACTGCAGTCAAGTGTGATGTCTTAGGAGTGACTTGAAACCTTGCACAAGCACACACAGCAAACGTAATGTCTGGTCTGGATGATGTAAGATACATTAAAGAGCCAATCATTGATCTATAAGTTTGAACATCCACTGCTTCTACACCATCATCCTTCAAGAGTAAGTGTGTAGTCTTATCAGCAGGAGTGCTTGAAGGCTTTGCATCAGTAAAATGGAACTTTCTGATTATCTCAGTCACATATTTGTCTTGACTGATAAAAATGCCATCTTTTCTTTGTTGTACCTGAAGTCCCAAAAAGAAAGTAAGTTCCCCCATAGAACTCATTTGAAACTCATCCTTCATCAGCTTCTCAAATTCTTTGCACATCTCTAGCTTTGTGGATCCAAAAATGGTATCATCAACATAAACTTGAACCAATAAGATATCAGCTTTGTCTTTCTTGATGAACAAAGTTTGATCAATTTTCCCTCTATGAAACCCATGATTCGGTAGATAGGTAGAAAGGGTTTCATACCACTTCCTAGGAGCTTGATGTAAGCCATAAAGAGCCTTGACCACTTTATAAACTTTATTAGGATGTTCATGATCTTCAAAGCCTGGAGGTTGTGAAACATAGACCTCCCCATCAATCTTCCCATAGAGAAAAGTACTCTTGATATCCATTTGATATACATTAAAACCCATAAAAGATGCATATGCCAACAACAATCTAATAGCCTCAATCCTTGCAATAGGAGAAAAAACTTCTTCATAGTCAATGCCCTCTTCCTGAGTGTATCCTTGAGCAACTAGCCTAGCTTTATTCCTGATAACTATGCCTCTTTTATCTTTCTTGTTTCTGAAGACCCACTTTGTACCAATAACCTTCATCCCAGCAGGCAAATCACAAAGAACCCAAACCTTTTGAAGCTTGAATTGTAGCAATTCCTCTTGCATTGCTTCTACCCAGCTTGATTCTTCCAGTGCTTTATACACATTTTTAGGTTCTACTTGTGATAGAAAACAAAAAAACAAGCACTCATTCTTGTCTGTATGCTTCTTGGACTCATAAACTTCACTAATAAATCCATGATAATTAGTCATCTTTGTTTGTTTTCTGGTCTTCACTCCTGATTGTAGATCACCAATCACATTGTCAAGTGGATGCACCTTGTGAATAGAAGCTTGAGGAGTATGTGAAACATCATATGCAGAAGGCATATTTGTGATTTCCACATCATTGATGATAGTTTCCTGAGCAGCTGAAGTAGAGTTTCCAACATTTGGTTCAACAGTGGAAACTTTTGGTATAACAGTGGAAATTGTATGACCATTGCTATCAGGAATATCTTTGTTCTGAGCATCCAAATTCACAACATCTGCATCACCTTCTTTTCCAATATCTGTTGAAGGTTGTGGATCTTCCTTCTTTAAAGCATGATCATTATCTACAAAGTCCCATAGTGGCATAACAATTTGATCCTTATCATCCTCAGAATCTTTGTTAGGTTCATCTTCATCAATAAACTCTTCTGAACCTTCAAAGTTGTTATCCCCAGTATCTAAAGCAACATGTACATAGTTCATAGTATTTGATAATGTTTCAAGATCAAATGGCCATTCTGGACCTGCACCTGTAGTGTTAGGTTTATTTTCAAGAAACTCTGCATGCAGATTCTCTTCAATCTTCTTTGTTCTCTGATTATATACTTTGAATGCTTTACTGACTATAGAGTATCCAACAAAGAAGCCTTTATCTGACTTTTCTTCAAATTTACCCAGATGATCAATGGTATTGAGAATTGTAACATGACATCCAAATGGTCTCATGAAATCCAAGATAGGGGGTCTTCCTCATAATAACTCATAAAGTGTCTTGTTCTTTGTCTTCACTACCAAAATCCTGTTCTGAATATAACAAGCAGTGTTCACTGCTTCAGCCCAAAATGTCACTGGTAACTTAGAATCAGCTAACAGGGTTCTAGCAGCTTCAATCAGTGTTCTGTTTCTTCTTTCAGCTACACCATTTTGCTGAGGGGTTCTTACAACACTGAATTCTCTCTTAATACCCTTCTCTCTACAGAAATCATCCATAACTCTGTTCTTGAACTCTATCCCATTGTCACACCTGATAACCTTGATCTTCTTATCAAATTGGTTTTCAAATTCAGTAATAAAAGTTTTAAGGATGCCAGTTGTTTCATCCTTGGTTCTTAGAAAGAAAACCCATGTAAACCTGCTGAAGTCATCAGTTACAACAAGTCAATACTTCTTCAAATTTATGTTGCTCACAGATGTAGGACAAAATAAGTCCATATGCAACATATAGAGAGGATGAGCAATAGAGTTATAGGCCTTGTTCTTGCAAGATGTTGTATGTTGCTTGCCTTTGAGATAGGCAACACAGGTTTGGTCATTCTGAAATCTCCTCTCTGGTAACCCTCTGACTAAGCCATCTTTCACAATTTTGTTGATGGTCTTAAAGTTAACATGACCAAGTCTTCTATGCTATAAAATGGATTCATCCAAATTGGCTTTTGCGATCAAGCAAGTATCATTTTCATTAGCCACAATTTTCTTCATGTCAATGCTATAAAGATTTCCTTTTCTAGGGATTTTAAGTAACACCTCACTTTCTTCAGGTAACTTATAATCCTTAGATAGGACATATCATTCATCTTCTAAGAAAAAAACTTTGTGCTTCTTGTCACACATCTGTGACACACTGAAAAGATTATATTTGAGTTCTTTCACATAGTACATATTCTTAAAATCCAAGTTTCCAGCCTTGATTATGCCTTTGCCAGAAACTTTGCCACCAATTCCTCCTCCAAAGCTGACAAATTATCCATCATAAGGTTTGAAATCTGAAAGATAGGACTTGTTGCCAGTCATGTGCCTAGAACATCCACTATCTGAATATCCTTGATCTTCTTTAATCTTTGAATGTCCCTGCACAGAAAATAATGGAATTAGTTCCATTTGTAGACCGAAGCTACAAATGACTTGGATCTGCCTCATGTATCAATATAGATATATGTATCAAAGGTCATTGATACACCATTGGGATTGATTGAGATGTTAATTCCTTTAGGTTTCCATTCCCAACTTGTTGAGGCCTTCATAGCATTTCCCACTGATGAGGCGAAAAATGATCCGTTTTTAGGGGGTCATTTAAGCTCGAATCCGACTTTATTTGATCAAATATTGCCCTAAATCGTTCCTTTTGTGATTTTAGGTACTTGGAGAGTGAATTCTGGAAAAGAAGCCATTTCGGACGTTTTTGGAGCATAAAAGTGAAGAAAACGGCAAAGTCTCAAATTTCTATGCTGGGAACAGTGCATGAAGGCGTCAAGAATTGCTCTTGACGGCGTCAGAGTCCCAAGAATAAAAATCCGTAGTTGGTGACGGCGTCACCAAGGCCGTCACCAGGCCGTCACGTGTAAACTTGTCAAAACTTGCGCGCGGAGTAGCTGATATTGTTTTGGTCATAACTTTTGCATACGAACTCGGATTTAGGTGATTCAAAAGCCCACGCGAAGAGGACGAAGAGATCTACAATTTGTTGAAAAAAGTGGTCTTGACGGCGTCAAGAGTATGGGCTGACGCCGACACGAAGGGCCGACAGAAAACATGCCTATAAATATAACTTCATAACTTCACTTTTTGTAAGCCCTAAACCCTAAGGTCGATTCCTGGGTTTAGGTGGGTGTTTTTTCCAGCAACTTAGAGGGTTTCAATCACTCCATAAACATCATGTATTGGTTTGATGATTCTATCTTAATTATGTTTTCCATTATTATTGTTGTTTGCTCTTCTTTGATGATGGTTTGCTAATTCACCTTGTGTCTACTTATGATTATGTGAAACTTGTATATAATTGATTAGATCTCATTGATTCCTTGTTGATGTTTGTGTCTATCTTCATCAATTAGGGCGTGACACTTCGATAGATCTAGTTGGTTTAATTTATAATCCTTGTTTCCTATTGATTCTTGTTTTGATTGAATGATTTATATGTTAGGCTTAAGAAAACTGGCAGATCTCCAAATGGTAACATGCTTGAACGTCTTAAGAAACATGAACCGAGGCGTACTAGGTCTTTATTGGTTGTATTTAATGCATGAGCCACTGTTTACAATCCCTATAGTTGTGCTGGGCATGGTGTAGGAGGAGATAAGAGCTCATAGAATTGGGGAGTTATGTATGCCACCCCATGAATGGTATTAAGGAATACAACCCGTCAATTAAAACAAGGTTACAATTCAATAGGTAGGATTGGATAGCTAGCAAGGAGTAACATATCATGGGTAGACATGCTTCACTTATCTTGTAGAACCTTAGCTTAGTTTTCTTGTTAAGTAGTTTAATTAGTAGCTTTTGGGTTAGTTGATTAGCAACTAATTCCGCCCACTCTCCCAATACCCGAGACTTTTACTTGCTTTTCATAAAATATAAAAATACAAAGAGAATTATCCTTCACCTTTAGACCTAGTTAGATTAATTTCAATCCTAACGACACTATTCCTAGCTGAACGATCAATCCCCCGGTACTTGTCACTATACTATACTACAACGATCAGGTACACTGCCTGGTGGGGGTTGTAAGCTTCTCGGGATCCCTCGAGAGGTAAAGCAAGGTGCGATTCCCACGCATCAAGTTTTTGGCGCCGCAGCACGGGGAATAGTTATTGTTTAGGTTGAATTTGATTTTTATTAGGTCTACTCATTAGATTCCTATCAAGTGAGATTTTTTCTTTTTATTTTGTTGCTTTCTCGTAGTCTATCTTTTCTTTGTGATTTTGTTTGTAATTTGCTTCAAATGGACACTTCACTTAGACTTCTAAGATTGCAATATATGGTTGAGTGGCTAGGACACCAAGAAGTGCAAAATACCTCATTTAGAGACACCTATGAATCATATGAGCCTTCACCTAGGATAGATTCTTATGAACAACCTCCATGTTTAGGATCTCTTTTTAGTGAAGCTAATAGAAAAAGCGATCTAGTTTGCCAAGGAATTATGGATAGAGCCGTATCAATAAACCATAAGTTGGATGAAGCACTAGGTTTGTTATTATCACTACCTAAGGATATAGGTGATCGTGATACGTGGAATGATGAGGTAAATAACATAAGCCCACAAAATACTCAACCATCATTTGAGGCACACACACCGCCCGTGACTTACCTGGAAGAAGTAGAAGAAATTTTAGGAATTCCCATGGAGGTAAAACCCTTGGACCAGGCACCACTTAAGGATATAGGTTTGAACACTTGTAGTGATAACCTTACTCCTAGTTCTAGGGAATTTCCTAGTGTTGATGAACCGGAACCTCAATCTTTACACACCTTTCCATCCTTAGATATATTTCTAGGAAACAAAAGAGGAACCGACCCACCCATCAACCAATATTATCCGGGTAGTTTTAGGATGAAGGAAGCCATTCACTCACCCCCTTCACCTCACGTGGCATATTCACACCCTAAGGGTGTGTATCGCTACTTTCACCCACACTTAATCCTAAGTGTAGGGAGAACCTCCCCTATTTCCATTAAATAAGGGTAGAGTCAGGCTCGTGACTCGAACAAAAACAAGCGCTTCTTGGGAGGCAACCCATGTTTTGTGTGTTTTTATTTGTTTGTTTGTTTGTTTGATTTTATTTGTTTCCGTATGCATGTTTTATTTTTATTGTTTGTGGCTCATGTTTCAAAGTAAATTGTGAAAATGCTTTATTTTGTTTTTAACTTCGTCTTAATTGCATATAAAGGTATTTTGCAAAAGATAAGTGTAAGGGAGATCCAAATTTATTTATAAGAACAAAATTGAGCATGAACCACAACAATATTAAATGGACATGTGTATTAGTACTTGTTAGAGTCAAATGCTTGTATCGAGTCGTAATGATGTTTTGCAGGATTTTCCAGGAAGTAGGACGAAGTTTTTCCAGAAATTTTCCGGAAACTTAACATAAGAATTTCTGCGTCAGAGTTTTACTCTTGACGGCGTCAGGAGTTAAAAATCTGGAAATTTTACCAGTTTTGTTTTTCTAACGGAGTCTTATGGTTTTTGTGAATTATTAAGTTTTATAAACTCCAGGAAATCTGCAAACATTCATTTCACAAGCATTATATCTTTAATTGTTTTGTTTTTATTCCTAAGTCTGGAATTACATCTAGTTGTGAGTTATCTTTGTTCGGGTTGATGCTTTGGGTTTTTGTCTGTTTTCTCAGGATTTACAGGTTATGTATGACAAGAAGATGATTTATATTCTGGAAGGGAAGCTTTGATTGTTCATTTTCTTGGAGGAAGATTTAACCTGGCCACCTTATTATCCATACCGAGCGAATCAGGGGAGTATTTGATTTCATTCTCTTTACTTTTTCACTTTTACATTCTTTACTTGAACATTGGGGACAATGTTCATCTTAAGTGTAAGGGGAGGGTAAAAAGATGATACCTTACATATGCACTTTCGCTTGAGTTTGTTTTGTTTGATGGTAGATGTGTAATAAAACTACGAGAAATACTTGTTAGTGTAATTTTAGCGCCAAATTTAAAATTTTTTACAACATTTAGGAGTGAAACTTTAGCCATAGCAAGCGTCTCATGGATAGGAGGTTGTATGACTAGCACATAACCGTATATTCAGAAAAATTTTCCACCCAAAAATGTGAGGTTCGCCTTTAGATTTGATAGGAAAAGCATTCATTATTGGTGCTTATGAGTGTACCGGTAGCATTTAGATTCTAGAACTTGCGTTAGTGATGCATCCCGAGATCGCTAGTGAGACTACATTCGTGTGGTAGGATTTACTACATGATAAGAGGCATTAGGATCACCCTTGTGTTAAACCCGTATTATAATTACTTGACCATTTAAGTCATATTGCTTGGCTAGTTAAGTCAACTAATTTTTCCCACACCCTTTGCGTTGTACTCATTTTTAGTACACGAAACCCCTAGTACACCCCTCCGAGCCTATCTTTTCGTTTCTAACTTTAAGCATCTTACTTAAAGGAAGAATTTGTTACACCCCACTTAAATGTACACCCAAATCGCCTTAGCCTTCCGTGTATGCGCTCATTTTTAGTGCATTATTGTTATTTGTTAAACCCTAAGTTAACTTTCTAATTGATTACATGGTTGCTAAGTCAAGTCATATCATTGTACATATTGTTTTTGGACTATTGGGACTCATGGGTAAGTACTTATTTTATGGAGTAATGGGGAAGAACATAATATTATTACCCCCATATGTACGTTAATCTTAAAAGTGCTCCAAGTGTTTTGATTTTCTTAATTCGAGTCATTAGAATAGTTGAATGTAAAGTATATAAAGATTCAAGTGTAAGGGGAATTTTCATCCCCTATGATGTATTGTTTTGGATGGTAGGGTAAGAGTGTATGCAAAAAAAAAAAAAAAAAAAAAAAAAAAAAAAAGAAAAAATTCGAAAAAAATAGAAAAATCAAGAAAAAGAAAAAAAAATATAGAAAAGAAAAAAAAAAAAAAAAAAAAACATACGGACTACCATCCCGTTTTTATTCTATGTTCATTTTATGTTTTTGTTATTTTTCATTTATTAGCTTAAGTCGAGTCTAGTCTTGGCTTAGCAACGCCATCTTGTACATGTAATTAACCAAGATTGTTAACTCGCCACCAGTAAAATTTCCTTCATCCAACAAAACCGTGTAATTCATATCCCTATACCTAACGTTACAACCCTTTAAAAAGACCTCTTTGATAGTTTATCCTAGGTGCTTACGCCATGTGGTGGAGGTTTGATCCTTTCCCAAGCCTATGGTAATCTATTTTGCTATGACAGGTAGTGAGAGATATCTTCCGTTTCCATATTACTTTATTACACCCGAGAGATGTGAGTATCTAAACACTATTTGTGAGGTGCTTGTGTATGACCTCCGTGCTTGTCTATTGGTCTTTAGTGGAACGATTATTTGTTGTAATTACTTTTATATTAGTGTTAAATGACCCCTAACTTGTCTTTCGAGTAGAATAAAAGCGCATTTGCTTGAGGACAAGCAAATCTCAAGTGTAAGGGTATATGATGAGGCGAAAAATGATCCGTTTTTAGGGGGTCACTTAAGCCCGAATCCGACTTTATTTGATCAAATATTGCCCTAAATCGTTCCTTTTGTGATTTTAGGTACTTGGAGAGTGAATTCTGGAAAAGAAGCCATTTCGGACGTTTTTGGAGCATAAAAGTGAAGAAAACGGCAAAGTCTCAAATTTCTATGCTGGGAACAGTGCATGAAGGCGTCAAGAATTGCTCTTGACGGCGTCAGAGTCCCAAGAATAAAAATCCGTAGTTGGTGACGGCGTCACCAAGGCCGTCACGTGTAAACTTGTCAAAACTTGCGCGCGGAGTAGCTGATATTGTTTTGGTCATAACTTTTGCATACGAACTCGGATTTAGGTGATTCAAAAGCCCACGCGAAGAGGACGAAGAGATCTACAATTTGGTGAAAAAGTGGTCTTGACGGCGTCAAGAGTACGGGCTGACGCCGTCACGAAGGCCGACAGAAAATATGCCTATAAATATAACTTCATAACTTCACTTTTTGTAAGCCCTAAACCCTAAGGTCGATTCCTGGGTTTAGGTGGGTGTTTTTTCCAGCAACTTAGAGGGTTTCAATCACTCCATAAACATCATGTATTGGTTTGATGATTCTATCTTAATTATGTTTTCCATTATTATTGTTGTTTGCTCTTCTTTGATGATGGTTTGCTAATTCACCTTGTGTCTACTTATGATTATGTGAAACTTGTATATAATTGATTAGATCTCATTGATTCCTTGTTGATGTTTGTGTCTATCTTCATCAATTAGGGCGTGACACTTCGATAGATCTAGTTGGTTTAGTTTATAATCCTTGTTTCCTATTGATTCTTGTTTTGATTGAATGATTTATATGTTAGGCTTAAGAAAACTGGCAGATCTCCAAATGGTAACATGCTTGAACGTCTTAAGAAACATGAACCGAGGCGTACTAGGTCTTTATTGGTTGTATTTAATGCATGAGCCACTGTTTACAATCCCTATAGTTGTGCTGGGCATGGTGTAGGAGGAGATAAGAGCTCATAGAATTGGGGAGTTATGTATGCCACCCCATGAATGGTATTAAGGAATACAACCCGTCAATTAAAACAAGGTTACAATTCAATAGGTAGGATTGGATAGCTAGCAAGGAGTAACATATCATGGGTAGACATGCTTCACTTATCTTGTAGAACCTTAGCTTAGTTTTCTTGTTAAGTAGTTTAATTAGTAGCTTTTGGGTTAGTTGATTAGCAACTAATTCCGCCCACTCTCCCAATACCCGAGACTTTTACTTGCTTTTCATAAAATATAAAAATACAAAGAGAATTATCCTTCACCTTTAGACCTAGTTAGATTAATTTCAATCCTAACGACACTATTCCTAGCTGAACGATCAATCCCCCGGTACTTGTCACTATACTATACTACAACGATCAGGTACACTGCCTGGTGGGGGTTGTAAGCTTCTCGGGATCCCTCGAGAGGTAAAGCAAGGTGCGATTCCCACGCATCACCCACACTCTCCCTTTTATTGTTTACTAAACCACCAGTGGAAACTTTTGGTCTAGCAGTGGCAACTGCTGTTTTTGAAATTCGTGTTTTTGGTGTCCCCTTGTGATTATTAAGAATCCACTTGTCATAAAAGTTCTTGTTACCTGTTTGTGCATATTTAACAAAAGTTGTACTAGGTCTTACACTTTTAACAAGTGACTTAGAGTAAGCATTGTTCACTTTTCTAGCAAATGTAAGAGGTTTGATGCCAGATTTTAGTTGAACAACCCTGGGAATCATTTTACTTAGTGGATTTGGGTGAGTATATTTTTGAAACTTGTTTTCATTAACCGTTGTGTTCCCAAAAACTTCCCTTCTTCCCTTGTGATGGTTATAGTAAGCATGAAGATGATCAAAACTACCACATATATGACATGCTTTGTTGTTAAACTCAAAATCACTACCAAACTGTTGAGATTTTACATGATTCCAACTCCTCTGTTTGCCCCTAGGAGTTGATGACTTATGCCTATACATCTTTGCATTCCTTACAGTTGGTCTAGGTTTATTAGCTTGTTTCCTAGGCTCTTCTTTTTCAATTTTAACAACTTCAGGAACACATGTTTTAACTCCCACTTTAACAATTTCAGTAACACTTGTTTTAGTTTCAACTTTCACACATTCATCCTAAAGAGATGAATCACTAGCACTTTAAATGCATTAGTCTCAACCTTAACCTTTTCATCAATAGCTTCTTTCACAAATTTAGGGCCATAAGTCCTAATTAGTTCTTGAAATTCTTCTAACCCTGTATGTGCTAGATCAATACCAGGAGGTGATGGAACACCTCTTAGAGGTGGTGGAACTGACTTATATCCTTCACCTGATTTGACATTATTAACTACTTGTGCCTCCCAAATTTTGTCAATGCACTTAGATTGATGATCTAGTATATAACAAGTTATCTGAATATTTTCATTGGCCTTTTTAATCTTCTCTAATTCTTCTCTAAGAGCCTCATTCACAGCAATCTTATAATCTAAGTCTCTTCTTAAAACAACAATATCATCATTAAACTTAGACTCATTAGCTCTAAAGTGTTTTATATGTGCTTCTAAAACAGCAAGACCTCTCTTATGGTTAGATAGATTATAACTAGTTTGATTTAGCTCTAACCTCTGTTCATCATATTGCACTTTTAGTTTTTCATATTCTTTTAAAGCTTTACATGATTTAGAATAACCATTATTAGAGTGTACCTCAGAATCAGAGAAAGCCATAAGAGCAAGTTCAGTTGCTATCATTGCAGATTCTTGAGATGCTTCTTCTTCATCAGCCATGTAACTCCAGTCATAGCTCACACCATCAATGGCCAATAGCACCTTTGGTTCTTCAACTGTAGGCTCCTTCTTCTTATCCTGCTTGTACCACGTAGATCTATTATCTGGTTTATTTGGTTTCCTGCATTCCCTGGCAAAGTGTCCCATCTTGTGACAGTTGTAACACTCCACCTTTTTCTGCCTGCAGTCTCATTACCATTAATAATGATCTTCCTCCCAGTCCTTTTCCAGAACTTCTTTGCCTTCAAACTCAACAATGCAACTTGCCACTTTATATCCATCTCTTCCATGTCATCGTCATCAATTTGATCCAAATCTTCATGTGTTAGAATTGACTTACGAGATAAGCATAGAAAGTAGTGTTGACATAAATAATGTCTAAAAACATTGGTAGCATATTAACAATATCTCTATGTTTTGATAATTACAAAGCATAAACTCATTAATCTAAAACTTATGACGTAAACAAGTTTTTAGTGCTTAATATTTGTCTTTGCATCCATATCACTTAAGGTATGAATAAACAAAGTGTTTATTGCATTTCATGATCAAAGGAAAATTTTCTAATCACTAGAATTTTTATAAAATGTATTAAACATTCTATATCTTTTACAAAATTACTTTTGGAATTAAAAGAATATGTTTAATTCATTATAAATATATGATTTCAAATTTCCAACCCAAATGGCAACATTTATCCAGAAAAATCTTCCCCACTAGAAGACAAGAAAATCCAACGTTTTGAAGGGGCGGTCCTCTTAATTCCTTAGGCGGCCCCCTTAATCATTAAGGGGACCGGCCTCTAATTAAGGGGACCGGCCACGCTCCAGAACAGTAAATTTTCTCCCTAGAAATATTGGTTCATCCCACATAATTTTCTCACCTTTTGCACTCCTAAACTTTCTGTTCTAGATCCCCATTTCTATTCTCTTAATCCTCTTATCATAAATACAAAATTCTTTGTTTCAAAGTGGTTCAAACAACATCCTCTCAAGTGCAAGAGAAGAATACTTCTATCCTCTAAGACAAGAAGTATTACAACTTGTTGTGACCTCCACATCCAAGTTGTTGGTGCATCATCAAGATTATTTACATAATTCTTTGTGAAGATTGTTGTGAATATTTGATTGTAGATAGTTGTGCTAGGTATATTGGTTGTGTGATTAGTTAGTTGTTTGGTGTGAAGAAGAAAAGTTAGGAATTAGATTGTAGTGAAGAAGCTAGGTGTGAAGTTGTTAGTTGTGAAGAAAATTGGTGTGAAGAAGATAGGCGTGAAGTAGTTAGTTGTGAAGTAGATTGGTGTGAAGAAGTTGTGTAGAAGTTGTGAAGAAGTTGTGGTGTGTAAATTGGTGTGTAAGGTTTTCTCCACCATAAGGGAGCTTGTTGATATAGTGAAGAAAACTCTCGAGTTAGGTGCTCGGGGAGTGGAGTAGGGCAAGGAAGGTGTCCTTGTAGCCGAACCACTATAAATCTCTTGTCTCGCGGTTCGATCTTTCCATCTCTCATTTATTTCTTTACTTATCATTGCTATATCTTACTTATTAATAGTTGTTTATATTGTGCAAGTCTTGAGATCATATATTATCGAATCTAAATTTTAGAAACTAAGAAAACACTAAAACTATCTTTTATAACGAATTAAAAAGACGTAAAACTATTCAATCCCCCTTCTAGTTTTCCACAATTGGTATCAGGAGCCACGTCGAGCAAGATTTTTAAAATATATTGTATTTTAAAACTTGTAACGATCTATGGAATCTGAAAAATATTTAGAAGGGCAATCTATGCAAAGACCACCACTATTTGAAAGTGATGGATTTTTATATTGGAAAAATAGATTCGTAACTTATGTGAAATCAAAGGATCTTGATCTTTGGCATATTATTACCTTTGGTGATTTTCCCCCTATTCAATATAATGTTGAAACTAAAATGGATGAAATTGTATCTTTTGAAAAACAAAATGATGATTTGAAAAAGAAACTAGCAAAAAATAATGAGGCTAAAATGGTCATTTATAATGCGTTACTACGCAAAGAATATGAAAGAATTTTTATGTGTAAAACCGCAAAAGAAATTTAGGATTCTTTACTAATTACTCACCAAGGTAATAGTCAAGTTAAAGATAACAAAATAGATCTTCTTGTACAACAATATGAACAATTTACGATTCCGGAAGAGGAATCAATTGATAATGCTTTTGCTAAATTTAACACTATTATCACAAGTTTAAAAGCACTTGATGAGACATTTTCTAGTAAAAATTGTGTTAGGAAATTTCTTAGGGCATTGCATCCGAAATGGCGAGCTAAGGTCACGGCTATTGAAGAATCAAAGAACTTGATGACGTTATCACTAGATGAACTTATTGGAAACTTGAAGGTCCATGAAGAAATTATAAGAAGAGATTCGGAAACGGTCAAAGTCAAGAAAGAACAAACCAAATCCATCGCTCTAAAAGCCAAAAAGGAACCTAGTGATGATGATGATTCAAGCGACAAAAGTGAAGACGAAGAATATGTAATGGCCGTAAGAGAATTCAAGAAATTCTTCAAGAGACGAGGAAGATTCACTAGATCATCACGAGACGAAAGAAAACCGTTCCAAAGAAATAGAAGTGACAACTACGGGAAAAGAAAATACTTTAGATGTGGAAGTCCAAATCATCTCATTGGCGAATGTCTAAAGCCGTCAGGTTATGAAAATCAAGGCGCATTTGTTAGTGGAACATGGAGTGATAGTGACAAAGAAGAAGTAGAAAAACCAAAAGATGAAAAGTGTTTTATGGCAAAAGGAACCGACGAAATATGTTTAGGAATTGACTTGGAGCCTGATGAATGGATTAAGGATAGCGGATGTTCGAGGCACATGACGGGGAACCGCAAGCTATTCTCTACATACAAGGCATATAATGGAGGTAACGTTATTTTCGGTAGTGACTTACGTGGAAAAATCATTGGCAAAGGAACGATTTCTCAAGACTCACTTACTATTGAAAATGTGGAGCATGTAGATAATTTAACATATAACTTGCTTAGTATAGGACAAATATGTGATAATAAATGTAGAGTCACTTTTACCGAAGAGGATAGCGAAATAGTTAAGAATGGAAAAATTATAGGTAGAGGAATTAGGAAAGGTGGCATATATGTTATGAAACTAGGAAACAAGCCTGAGGATAGGACATGCCTAACGACCCTAGATGAAAACTCTACATTGTGGCATAGGAGATTAGGACATGCTAACATGCAACAAATACAATCTTTGGCCTCTAAGGAATTAGTTAGAAATTTGCCAAATCTAAAATATGACAAGCATTTTTGTGATGCATGTAAAATTGGAAAACAAGTTCATGCGAGTCACAAAGCTAAGAATATAGTATCCACTACTAGGTGCCTAGAATTATTACATATGGATCTTTTTGGTCCATCCGCTGTCCGGAGCTATGGAGGAAACAAATATACCTTAGTAATAGTAGATGACTACTCACGATACACGTGGACTAGGTTTTTAAGTGACAAGACCCAAGCCTTTGAAAAATTCAAAATATTTAGTAAAATGATTAAAAATAAATTAGGATGCACAATAGTAGCCATTAGGACGGACCATGGTAGGGAATTTGACAATGAAGTACAATTCGGAAAATATTGTGATTTAAATGGAATATCTCACAATTTCTCCGCTCCTCGTACTCCTCAATCAAATGGCGTAGTAGAAAGAAAAAATAGGTCACTACAAGAAATGAGTAGAACAATGTTAAATGAACAATCCATCCCACAAAAATTTTGGTGTCACGCCGTAGATACTTCAACATATATTATTAATAGGGTATCAATTAGGAGAATTCTAGGAAAAACTCCTTATGAGTTACTAAGAGGTAGAAAACCAAACTTAAGCTACTTTAGGGTATTTGGAAGTAAATGCTATATTCTCAACACTAAGGATTACCTCACTAAGTTTGATCCAAAATCATATGAAGGAATATTTTTAGGATACTCACAAAATAGTAAAGCATATATAATACTTAACAAACACACCATGAAAGTAGAAGAATTACTAAATGTAACATTTGATGAAACACCACCACCTCCTAAAACTTTACCTTTAGAAGATGATGACTTAGTTGAAGAAGAAGCTATTGAGGTTAGTAAAACAAAACCCATAGGAAATGACAATGAAGACATTAACTTAGGAAATAACGAAATTATAAATATTAAAGAATCTAGGTCACATCCACTAGATAATATAATAGGACATCTTAACCAAAGAACCCTTAGGTCACAAGCTCAAGATAAAAATAATTTCTTTTGTTTCCTCTCAGCAATAGAACCTAAGAATATTAATGAGGCTTTAAAAGATGAAAGTTGGGTTATAGCTATGCAAGAAGAATTAAATCAATTTAAGGCAAATGATGTTTGGGAATTAGTCCCAAATCCAATTAATATGACCATCATAGGAACTAAATGGGTATATAGGAAGAAATTAGATGAAAATGGAGTAGTTACTAGTAATAAAGCTAGGTTAGTTGCCCAAGGTTATAATCAACAAGAAGGAATTGATTATGACAAAACTTATGCCCCCGTAGCTAGATTAGAATCAATTAGGATACTACTTGCCTATGCATGCGCCCTAGATTTTAAGTTATTCCAAATGGACGTGAAAAGTGCATTCCTTAACGGTTTTATCAATGAGGAGGTATATGTGGCACAACCTCCAGGATTCATTGACTTCGCAAAACCTGATTATGTTTATAAGTTAAAGAAAGCTTTGTATGGACTCAAACAAGCTCCCAAAGATTGGTATGATCGATTAAAAGCTTTTCTTATTAAACATGATTATTCCATGGGAATGGTAGATAACACTCTTTTCACTAAAAGGAAAGACCCAAATCTCATCATTGTCCAAATATATGTTGATGACATTATATTTGGATCGACTTGTCAAGACATGTGTGATGAATTTGCCAAAATCATGCATGATGAGTTTGAGATGAGTATGATGGGTGAACTTAACTTCTTCCTAGGATTACAGATAAAACAATTAGAAGATGGAATATTTTTTAACCAATCTAAGTACATTAAGGAAATGCTTAAGAAATTTGGCCTAGAAGACTCAAAACCCATGAAGACTCCCATGTCTACGGAAGTAAAGCTCACAAAGGATGATGAAGGTGAGTCCGTAGATAACACCAAGTATAGAGGAATGATAGGTAGTTTACTATACTTGACGGCAAGTAGACCCGATATCATGTTTAGTGTCTGCCTTTGTGCCCGTTTTCAAGAGGATCCCAAAACCTCTCACCTAGAAGCGGTTAAGTGTATCTTCCGATACATTAAAGGCACTATACACTTAGGATTATGGTATCCTAAGGGATCCGGCATAGAAACCATCGTCTATGCGGATTCGGATCATGCGGGAGACTACGTAGATAGAAAAAGCACTAGCGGTATTTGCACATTTATGGGATGTTGTCTAACATCTTGGTTTTCGAAGAAGCAAACCGCTCTTGCTATTTCTACCACCGAAGCCGAATATGTAAGCGCTGGAAAGGCATGTCAACAAGCAATATGGATGAAACAAGCTTTTATAGACTATGGCATTAGGTTAGAAAACATTCCCATTATGTGCGATAACAAAGGTGCGATAGATTTAAGTAAAAATCCGGTGCAACACTCTAGGACTAAACATATAGAAATACTCCACCACTTTCTTAGGGATAATGTACAAAAAGGGAATATATCTATAGAAAAAGTTGCATCAGAAGATAACATTGCGGATATATTCACTAAACCCCATAAGCATGAATTATTCAATCACTTGCGTTTAGGATTAGGAATGATGGAACAAGTTGACTAAATTTTATTGCATTTAGACAATTTTTTTTTTATTTTCTTTTCTTCCACTCCTCTATTTCTGAGTCTAGGAATCTATTTCGCACAAAATTAAAGATTGGGAAAGTTTATTTTCTTTGCATAAACTCTCTTGTAAAACCCAATCAATTTTCTTTAAAAATTATTCTCACATCTAGGAATCACATGAACATCATTTTCCTTGCATTGTTGACTAATGCTAAAAACATTGTCTTCTAAAATCATGGATAAACTCTCACATAAATTGTCAAGATATATAATCTAATATATATCTTTGACATTCATGATCGAGCAAAAATCGAATCAAGGAGATTTTGGATTGTTTCTTAAGAATTTCCTTTTTATTTAGAAGTCGAAACAATCACAACTCCACATTTGTTGCATATAGGCACACACTAGGACATAATCACTCATAACATTGTCATCTTGTTTCATCACTAGATGCTTGACTCACTAGTTGCCTTTGCCTTTGATCTAAGATAGGTGCCTTACGAAGTTTAAGTGCTCTTGCCTTTACTTGTCTCATTTTGCTTATTATGTGTTGCTTATTTGCTCTTTTGCTTATGTGTTTTTGCATGCATGCTATATCTTGATTAGATTAGATGCTATATTGCCTAAAGGAATTGAACTTGCTTGAATCCAAATCCAAAAACACAACCTTTCTGCAAATTTTCTGCCAAAAACCCTTTTCTGGCAATCTGGGAACCATCAGATGGGCGGCCCCCTTAATTATGTAAGGCGGCCCCCTTAATTTTAAGGGGACCGCCCCCTAATTAAGGGGACCGGCCATCTGCTGGACGGATTTACAGAATCTTTTCTGCTTTTTAGCCCATTTCAACCTACATTTCCCATTTTTTACCAACACATTTTGTCCTAATCTCCCAAACAAACTTTATCCATCCATAAACACACAAATCTTACACTATAAATATCCCAAATCCTCCACACTCTCCATTCATCCCTTCATGACTTCTCCAAACAAACCAAAACCAAAAGCCTCAAGGCTAGCAAGAATGACGGAAAAACCCGTTGGGCGAAGAAAAAGCCCTCGAAACAAATCCATCATAACCAATGAAGTTGGAAATCACTCAACACCTCCAACCACTTACTTCCCAAACTTTACACCAAATTCACAAGGACATTCATTTGATCCTCTTTACAAACCATACAACATTGGCAAAACATCTTCCTTCATGCCAAACCACTCATCTCATCCTCCAACCATTTATAATGATCCATACAAGTTTGATCAACCATCCAACTACAATTCCAACTACACAAACCCAATTCATCCATATCAACACAATGACTCTCTCCGCATTGCCACGGAAAAGCAAAAGTTCCGTGATGAAATATCCAAAATCCATGATCTTAGTGATCTCAATGCCATGCATGTTGCACAACGCAACAAAGGGCAACCTCCATCATCACCCTACAACAATTGCCTACCTCACTCTCTCAATTTGGATCAAGTTACAAACCACACTCACTTTTGCCCTTGTTGCATCTTCCTTCAAAAACAAATCCTATACTTGAGTGAAGATATTTCTTGGATTGAATATCTCCTCACTCGTCCTCATCCCATACCACCCTTAACATGATACAACATCGTAAGATCCACCTCTTCCGCTCCATACTCCACTCCATATCCCTCTCAATCAAACATCTAAGCTCTACTCTTATGTTACCCTCAAGCAAATAAAACACACAACCATGGGTTGCAAGCAAGTTCAAATGCTCTCTTCGGCAATTTAGAACTATGTAGTTTATTTTGTTTTATTATAATCAATATGCTTCAAGCATATTGAATGTTGTAATGATGACCATCTTTATGATCATCTAATGCTTGAATGAATCTATTTATATTTGCATAAATGTTGTTTTGCATATATATATATATATATATATATATATATATATATATATATATATATATATATATATATATATATATATATATATATATATGTCTTGTTCTCCTCACATATTTTTTGTAGCCAAGATTTCCATAACTTGTTTCCTTGGTGCTCTCAAATGAGGGGGAGCATACATCAAGGGGGAGCTCTCTACCCGTTTAACTTATTTTATGAAGTTTAAACGGCCTAACCTTTTTGATTTTACAAAAAGGGGGAGAAGAGAATGTTAAACTCTATTAATACTTGTCTAAAAATTATTTTTTAGACCTAATGAGTTTAAGGTTTTGTAATCATCAAAAAGGGGGAGATTGTTGACATAAATAATGTCTAAAAACATTGTTAGCATATTAACAATATATCTATGTTTTGATAATTACAAAGCATAAACTCATTAATCTAAAACTTATAACGTAAACAAGTTTTTAGTGCTTAATATTTGTCGTTGCATCCATATCACTTAAGGTATGAATAAACAAAGTGTTTATTGCATTTCATGATCAAAGAAAATTTTTCTAATCACTAGAATTTTTATAAAATGTATTAAACATTCTATATCTTTTACAAAATTACTTTTGGAATTAAAAGAATATGTTTAATTCATTATAAATATATGATTTCAAATTTCCAACCAAAATGGCAAATTTTATCTAGAAAAATCTTCCCCACTAGAAGACAAGAAAATCCAACGTTCTGAAGGGGCGGCCCCCTTAATTCCTTAGGTGGCCCCCTTAATCATTAAGGGGACCGACCTCTAATTAAGGGGACCGACCACACTCCAGAACAGTAAATTTTCTCCCTATAAATACTGGTTCATCCCACATAATTTTCTCACCTTTTGCACTCCTAAACTTTCTGTTCTAGATCCCCATTTCTATTCTCTTAATCCTTTGATCATAAATACATAATTCTTTGTTTCAAAGTGGGTCAAACATCATCCTCTCAAGTGCAAGAGAAGAATACTTCTATCCTCCAAGACAAGAAGTATTACAACTTGTTGTGACCTCCACATCCAAGTTGTTGGTGCATCATCAAGATTATTTACATAATTCTTTGTGAAGATTGTTGTGAATATTTGATTGTAGATAGTTGTGCTAGGTATATTGATTGTGTGATTAGTTAGTTGTTTGGTGTGAAGAAGAAAAGTTAGGAATTAGATTGTAGTAAAGAAGCTAGGTGTGAAGTTGTTAGGTGTGAAGAAAATTGGTGTGAAGAAGATAGGCGTGAAGTAGTTAGTTGTGAAGTAGATTGGTGTGAAGAAGTTGTGTAGAAGTTGTGATTTAGTTGTGAAGAAGTTGTTGTGTGTAAATTGGTGTGTAAAGTTTTCTCCGCCATAAGGGAGCTTGTTGATATAGTGAAGAAAACTCTCGAGTTTGATGCTCGGGGAGTGGAGTAGGGAAAGGAAGGTATCCTTGTAGCCGAACCACTATAAATCTCTGGTCTCGCAGTTCGATCTTTCCATCTCTCATTTATTTCTTTACTTATCATTGCTATATCTTACATATTGATAGTTGTTTATATTGTGCAAGACTTGAGATCATATATTATCGAATCAAAATTTTAAAAACTAAGAAAACACTAAAACTATCTTTTATAACGAATTAAAAAGACGTAAAACTATTCAACCCCCCTTCTAGTTTTCCACAAGTAGAATCTCCAAGACCAGCAATATGCTTTTAGAACTAGCAGTGGAAACACTTGCATTGCAATGGAAACAGCAATGTGAGCAGCATCCTCATCATCATCACTTTCATCATCAGAACTAGCATTCACAGATGATGAGATAAGAGCTAAGTTCCCTGAGCTTGTACTTAGCTTCCCAGCCTTCTTCAGTCTTTGTTCAATAACTTTAAAGTTATTGTAAAGATCATTGAGCTTCATGATTTCAAGTTCAGGCTTGTCTTCCCAAACAGCAACATTAGTATGAAACTCAGAAGATACAATTCTTAAGAATTTCAAGTTGACGTCTTCCCTTTCTACCTCAATTCCAAATACAGTGAGTTATGTTACAATCTTCTGAAGTCTAGTGAAGATGCGATCAATTGATTCATTACTTGTTGAAGAGAAATTTTCACATGTTTGTTTCAACAAGGTCTTCTGTGTCTTCTTAGTAGAATCATTACCACAAAAAACAGAGCACATCTCTTCAAACAAGGTTTTAGCGGTTGTGTACTAGCTGAAGGCTAAGATTTGATCCCTAGGAAGGGTCATTAGCAATAAACTTCTGGCTTTCAGATCATTCTTCTTCTGGAGTCGTTCTTTAGTTGTAAATGGTCCTGTATTTAACTTCTGCACAACCTTGCCATCAATAGTCTCTGGAGAAGTTCCTAGTTTAAAGGAATCACCATACATAATGATTTCCAAAAGTGCATAGTCTTGCACCAAAAAGAACTGCTCAATCATTATTCTCCACATCTCATAGTCATTCAGTTTAAGCTTAGGTAGCAGAGCAGCAATGTTGGACAGGCGATTTTCCATCTCCATTGAATCTTGTGAGAGTGAGTAAACTTCGGATCTTCTAAATCAAAGTATCAGAAACCTGTCTCTGATACCACTTGATGGATCTAAACACACGCCTTGTGTTAGAATGATACTTTGAGTGATACTAACAAGTACGCGGAATATACTTAGTAATACTTAGAAGATTTGTTTGTAAGTGAGAACAATTATATATGAACACAGAATATAAACCAAACTTTAAGCTCCAATATTATTAAGAATAATAATACGAGTGATCTTGTTTATTACTAGGGTTAAATGATGTGTGGGAATTGCACCAGGCTTTACCTCTCGAGGGATCTCGAGAAGCTTACAACCCCCACCAGGCATTGTACCTGATCGTTGCAGTATAGTATAGTGACAAGTACCGGGGGATTGATCGTTCAACTCAGGAATAGTGTCGCTAGGATTAGAAAGCCTAAAAACTGGGTCTAGAGGTGAGGGATGATTCTTTTTCTATTTTTTATGTTTTATAAAAGGAAGTAAAATCTCGGTTTTTGGAAGAGTGGGCGGAATTAGTTGCTAGTCAACTAACCCAATAACTAAGATGCAATCAAAATAAAATAACAGAAATGTAAATAAAACTAATTAAACTAGTGGTGTGAACAATATATGGGAGAATTGTGTTTACTTAGATTTCACTACTCCCTAGATATCTTTTACAGGTTAATTATTTCTTACAGTTGCATGGATGACGGGTTATATTCCTTAATATCAATCATGGGGTGGCGTACTTACTTCCCCAATTCTATTAGCTCCTACTTCACTCCTATGTCGAGCCTGCAAGAAGCTCCTAACATGGGATCACTAGAATTCGCTCATGCATTAAATACAACCATAAAAACCTAGTACACATCAGTTCATGTTTCTTAAGACGTTCAAGCAAGTTACACAATGGAGATCTGCCAGTTTTCTTAAGCCTAACATTGAAATCATTCATCCATTACAACTATAAACAAGCAATCAACCTATAATCAACATCTAGGTTTCATTACATCTAAGCAAACACACAAGAGATCTAGCCTAGCATGTTAAAATCAAGACAAGCGTAAGATATATTCAAACAACACATAGTCATATTGAATGAATTGAAAAGATACTTATCTCAATTGAACATGAAGGGTTTCAAGGGGTGAAAACCCTTGAAAATACTGTAAAAGTCGTGTTAGGGTTTATGAAGTTCGACCCTAAAATTCTCCTCCATTTTAGAATGAAAATTACAAAAACTATATATAGATTTACTAAGGTGACGGCGTCAAGAAGAAAGTTCTGACGCCGTCAACCCGCCGCCCATAAAATTCTCGGACTGCCTAGATCCAGATCTGACGCTGTCATGTGTATTTTTGCTCTGGGCCATCACCACTTTTACTCTTGACGGCCTTGATCTGACGCCGTCACGTTTTCTCTGGGCCATCACCAAAATTGCTCTTGACGCCATCATCAAAACCTTCTTGACGCCGTCAGGTACTGTTCCCAGCAAGGAAAATTAAGACTTTGCCGTTTTCTTCACTTTTATGCTCCAAAAACGTCCAAAATGCTTCCTTTTCCAAAATTCACTCCCAAAGTACCTAAAATCACAAAAGGAACGATATAGGGCAATATTTGAACAAATAAATTCCAATTCCAGCTTAAATGACCCCCTTAAAACGGATCATTTTTCGCCTCATCAAATACCCTTACACTTGAGATTTGCTTGTCCTCAAGCAAATGCGCTTTTTTTCAAGTCAAAATACAAGTTAGGGGTCATTTAACACTAATATAAAAGTAATTACAAAAAATAATCGTTCAACTAAAGACCAAAGACAAGCACGGAGGTCATACACTAGCACCTCACAAATAGTGTTTAGATACTCACATCTCTCGGGTGTAATACGTATCTATCACAATATGGAAATGGAAAACATCTCTCACTACCTGTCATAACAAAATAGATTACCATAGGCTTGGGAAAGGATCAAACCTCCACCACATGGCGTAAGCACCTAGGATAAACTATCAAAGAGGTCTTTTAAAGGGTTATAATGTCAGGTGTAGGGATATGGAATACACGGTTTTGTTGGATATAGGCAATCTTTACTGGTGGCGAGTTAATCATCTTTTTTATTACATCTACAATATGCCGTTGCTAAACCAAGACTAAACTTGACTTAAGCTAATAAATGAAAAATAACAAAAACATAAAATGAACATAGAATGAAACGGGATGGTAGTCCGTATGTTTTTTCTCTTTTCTTTTTCTTTATTTATTTTTTTTTATTATTTTTTATTTTTTTTATTATTATTTTTTTTTGCATACACTCTTACCCTACCATCCAAAATAATACATCATAAGGAATGAACATTCCCTTTACACTTGAATTTTTACATACTTTACAATAAACTAATCTAACGACTCGAATTAAGATAATCAAAACACTTGGCGTACTTTTAAAATAAACGCACATATGGGGGTAATAATATGATGTTCTTCCCCATTACTCCATAACACAAGTACTTTACCCATGAGTCCCAATCGTCCCAAAACAATATGTACAAAGATATGACTCGACTTAGCAACCATGTAATCAATTAGATAATTAATTAAGGGTTTAAACAAATAACAATAATACACTAAAGATAAGTGCATACATGATGCGTGGGAATTGCATCAGGCTTTACCTCTCGAGGGATCTCGAGAAGCTTACAACCCCCACTAGGCAGTGTACCTGATCGTTGTAGTATAGTATAGTGACAAGTACCAGGGGATTGATCGTTCAACTAAGGAATAGTGTCGCTAGGATTAGAAAACCTAAAAACTAGGTCTAGAGGTGAGGAATGATTCTTTTTTATGTTTTTATATTTTATCAAAAGCAAGTAACCCAATAACTACAGATGCAATCAAAATAAAATGACAAAAATGAAAATAAAGCTAATTTAACTAGTGGTGTGAACAATATATAGGAGAATTGTGTTTACTTAGATTTCACTATTCCCTAGATATCTTTTACAGGTTAATTACTTGTTACAGTTGCGTGGATGACGAGTTATATTCCTTAATACCAATCATGGGGTGGCGTACTTACTTCCCCAATTCTATAAGCTCCTACTTCACTCCTATGTCGAGCCTGCAAGAAGCTCCTAACATGGGATCACTAGAATTCGCTCATGCATTAAATACAACCATAAAACCTAGTACACATCGGTTCATGTTTCTTAAGATGTTCAAGCAAGTTACACAATGGATATCTGCCAGTTTTCTTAAGCCTAACATTGAAATCATTCATCCATTACAACTATAAACAAGCAATCAACCTATAATCAACATCTAGGTTTCATTACATCTAAGCAAACACACAAACGATCTAGCCTAGCATGTTAAAATTAAGACAAGCGTAAGATATATTCAAACAACACATAGACATATTGAATGAATTAAAAAGATACTTATCTCAATTGAACATGAAGGGTTTCAAGGGGTGAAAACCCTTGAAAATACTGTTACAAACGAGATAGGGTTTATTAGGTTCGACCCTAAAATTCTCCACACAAATTCCTCCCTTAATGAATGAAAATTAGAAAAGCATATATAGATTTCATGAGGTGATGGCGTCAAGAGGAAAGTTCTAACGCCGTCATCTCGCCGCCAAAAATCTTCTCGGATTGCCTAGATCCAGATCTGACGCCGTCATGTGTAATCTTGTTCTAGGCCGTCACCACATTTACTCTTGACGCCCTTGTTCTGACGCCGTCATGTTTTCTCTGGGCCGTCATCCATTTTGCTCCTGACGTCGTCATCAAAACCTTCTTAACGCCGTCATCTACTGTTCCCAGCAAGGAAAATTAAGACTTTGCCGTTTTCTTCACTTTTATGCTCCAAAAACGTCCAAAATGTTTCCTTTTCCAGAATTCACTCCCAAAGTACCTAAAATCACAAAAGGAAAGATTTAGGGCAATATTTGATCAAATAAATTCCAATTCCGGCTTAAATGACCCCCTAAAAATGGATCATTTTTTGCCTCATCATATACCCTTACACTTGAGATTTGTTTGTCCTCAAGCAAATGCGCTTTTATTCTAATCAAAATAAAAGTTAGGGGTTATTTAACACTAATATAAAAGTAATTACAACAAATAATCATTCTACTAAAGACCAAAGACAAGCACGGAGGTCATACACTAGCACCTCACACATAGTGTTTAGATACTCACATCTCTCGGGTGTAATAAAGTATATATCACAATATGGAAATGGAAAACATCTCTCACTACCTGTCATAACCAAATAGATTACCATAGGCTTGGGAAAGGATCAAACCTCCACCACATGGCGTAAGCACCTAGGATAAACTATCAAAGAGGTCTTTTAAAAGGGTTGTAATGTTAGGTGTAGGGATATGGAATACACGGTTTTGTTGGATATAGGCAATCTTTACTGGTGGCGAGCTAATCATCTTGGTTAATTACATGTACAATATGGCGTTGCTAAGCCAAGACTTGACTCGACTTAAGCTAATAAATGAAAAATAACAAAAACATAATATAAAATAAACATAGAAAATTCCCCTTATACTTGAATTTTTACATACTTGAATTTTTTCTCTTTTCTTTTTCTATTTTATTTATTTATTTATTTATTTATTTATTTTTTTCGATTTTTTTTTATTATTTTTTTTGGCATACATTCTTACCCTACCATCCAAAATAATACATCATAGGGAATGAAAATTCCCCTTATACTTGAATTTTTACATACTTTACAATAAACTAATCTAATGACTCGAATTAAGATAATCAAAACAGTTGGAGTACTTTTAAGATTAATGCACATATAGGGGTAATAATATTGTGTTCTTCCCCATTACTCCATAACATTAGTACTTTACCCATGAGTCCCAATCGTCCCAAAAAAATATGTACAAGGATATGACTCGACTTAGCAACCATGTAATTAATTAGATAATTAACTAATGGTTTAAACAAATAACAATAATGCACTAAAGATGAGTGCATACACGGAAGGCAAAGGCGATTTGGGTGTACATTTAAGTGGGTTGTAACAAATTCTTCCTTTAAGTAAGATGCTTAAACTTAGAAACGAAAAGATAGGCTCAGAGGGGTGTACTAGGGGTTTCGGGTACTAAAACTGAGTACAACGCTAATGGTGTGGGAAAAATTAGTTGACTTAACTAGTCAATTAATATGACTTAAATGGTCAAGTAATTATGATACGGGTTTAACACAAGGGTGATTCTAATGCCTCTTATCATGTAGTAAATCCTACCATACGAATGTAGTCTCACTAGCGGTCTCGGGATGCATCACTAACGCAAGTTCTAGAATCTAAATGCTACCGGTACACTCATAAGCACTAATAGTGAATGCTTTTCCTATCAAATCTAAAGGCGAACCTCACATATTTGGGTGGAAAATTTTTCTGAATGATACGGTTTTGTGCTAGTCATACGACTCCTATCCATGAGACGCTTGCTAAGGCTAAAGTTTCACTCATAAATGTTGTAAAAAATTTTAAATTCGGCGCTAAAATTACACTAACAAGTATTTCTCATAGTTTTATTACACACCTACCATCGAACAAACAAACTCAAGTGAAATTGTATCCAATAAGGTATCATCATTTACCTTCCCCTTACACTTAGGATGAACATTGTCCCCAATGTTCTATTAAAGAACGTTCGGTGTAGATAGTGTGTTAACAAGGTTAGATCTTCCTCCAAGAAAGTGAACGTTCAAAGCTTCCCTTCCAGAATATAAATCATCTTCTTGTCATACATAACCTGTTAAACCTGAGAAAACAAACAAGGCAACCTCGCGTAAAATCGGCGGCAATCTATATATGATAACAAATCCTAGAAAACAAAGTAAGATATAATGCTTGTGGAATGAGTGTTTGCATATTTCCTGGAGATTATAAAACTAAAGATTTAACAAAAACTTTAAGACTCCGTTAGAAAAACAAAACTAGCAAAATTTCCAGATTTTTACACGTGACGCCGTCAGGAGTTTCTTCCTGACGCCGTCAAAAGTGACCTGCAGAAATCTATATGTTAAGTTTCCGGAAAATATCTGGAAAAACTTTGTCCTACTTCCTGGAAAATCCTGTAAAACATCATTATGACTCGATACAAGCATTTGACTCTAACAAATACGAATATACATGTTCATTTAATATTGTGGTGAATCATGATCAATTTTGTTTCTTAAAAACATATTTGGGGTTTCCCCTTACACTTATCTTTTGCGAAATACCCTTGGATGAAGTTAAGACTAAGCCAAACGACAAGATAAAGTATTTTCACCATTTTAGGTTTGAAACATGATCTACCAACAATAAAAATAAAGCATGCATACGAAACAAATAACAATCAAACAAAATAAAAATCAAACAAAACATGGGTTGCCTCCCAAGAAGCGCTTTTCTTTATTTACGAGTTTTGTAGCTAGACTCAAGGTCATGGGTTACTATGTGACCTCATCGTTGGTCTCACTCTCCGATTGTAAATGTTCTTTATAGAGACCAACCACCTTTTTCTCAATTGCTCCTATAATCCTATTGGCAAATTCCTTATCAACTCTATATTTTGGCCCTAGAGTCAAGTTATCCTTATAGAAAAGGCTCTTCTTCTCCCATACATAGTCCGTGCCCTTTTTCTTATCCTCTTCATTGATGTCCTCGAAAGCACCAATGTTAACCATGTCAAATCGAGGCACAAAACGAAATTCTTTCATCCTATTAGGCATCCTATAAGTGATCCTATCGGTGTCACTAGCAAATCGGATTGTCCCTTCTACCTCATCATATTCTAACTTGGACTCTTCAACAAATGGCTTACCAAACACAACGTGGGATATGCGACAATCAATAACATTAGCAAGATCTTCAACAACCATAAAGTCAATGATATAAGTAAAATTCCCAACAAAGACATGTAGACCTTTAATTCTCCCGACAAAGTTACAAACTCCATCGGGGTATTTGGGATCTCTTCTAGGTCCAAGTCTTGTTTTTACTATATCATTATAGACACTTGAGGACATAATGTTGATTGGGGATTTAAAATCAATGTAAGCATTGTCAATATATTTATTCCCAATCATACATGGTATCTTGGCATTCTTAGGAATGCCTCTCTTTATTCTAGGTTCGATTCTAGTGAAAGGGGGTTGAGGATTATCGATAAGATTATTATAATACGCAATCTCCTCCTTAGTGGGGTATAGATTAAAATAATCATCTAGCTTTGGATCAATCTCCCCTTCTTCAAGTTCCTCAACAACATCCTCAAAATCTTTAGTCCCTAGGTCCTTATTTGAATACAAGGCGGTCGCTAGGTCACTAAATACATGGTCGAGCTCAACCTTAATCAACCTATTAAGCTCCCTAAGTTCCCTAATCTCACTCTCAATCTGTTTACGTAACAAAGCCACTTCTCTAGGGGAAAGGGGTGGATTCGCGTTTTCCATAATGATCCACGGAATAGTCAATGAATTTATTTTACTAACAGAGGCACGAAGAAAAAGATAGACTAAAGAAAACCTAAAAAATAAAAATAAAATCTTAATAGAAAGGAATCTAGCAAGTAGACCTAATAAAAAGAAATCTTAACCTAGACAATAACTATTCCCCGGGCTGCGGCGCCAAAAACTTGATGCGTGGGAATTGCACCAGGCTTTACCTCTCGAGGGATCTCGAGAAGCTTAGAACCCCCACCAGGCAGTGTACCTGGTCGTTGTAGTATAGTATAGTGACAAGTACCTGGGGATTGATCGTTCAACTCAGGAATAGTGTCGCTAGGATTAGAAAACCTAAAAACTAGGTCTAGAGGTGAGGGATGATTCTTTTTTATGTTTTTATATTTTATGAAAAGCAAGTAAAAATCTCGGGTATTGGAAGAGTGGGCGGAATTAGTTGCTAGTCAACTAACCCAATAACTACAGATGCAATCAAAATAAAATGACAAAAATGAAAATAAAGCTAATTTAACTAGTGGTGTGAACAATATATGGGAGAATTGTGTTTACTTAGATTTCACTACTCCCTAGATATCTCTTACAGGTTAATTACTTGTTACAGTTGCGTGGATGATGGGTTATATTCCTTAATACCAATCATGGGGTGGCGTACTTACTTCCCCAATTCTATAAGCTCCTACTTTACTCCTATGTTGAGCCTGCAAGAAGCTCCTAACATGGGATCACTAGAATTCGCTCATACATTAAATAAAACCATAAAAACCTAGTACACATCGGTTCATGTTTCTTAAGACGTTCAAGCAAGTTACACAATGGAGATCTGCCAGTTTTCTTAAGCCTAACATTGAAATCATTCATCCATTACAACTATAAACAAGCAATCAACCTATAATCAACATCTAGGTTTCATTACATCTAAGCAAACACACAAACGATCTAGCCTAGCATGTTAAAATTAAGACAAGCGTAAGATATATTCAAACAACACATATACATATTGAATGAATTGAAAAGATACTTATCTCAATTGAACATGAAGGGTTTCAAGGGGTGAAAACCCTTGAAAATACTGTTACAAACGAGCTAGGGTTTATTAGGTTTACCCTAAAATTCTCCACACAAGTTCCTCCCTTAATGAATGAAAATTAGAAAAGTATATATAGATTTCATGAGGTGACGGCGTCAAGAGGAAAGTTCTGACGCCGTCATCTCGCTGTCAAAAATCTTCTCGGACTGCCTAGATCTAGATCTGACGCCGTCTTGTGTAATCTTGTTCTAGGCCATCATCCATTTTGCTCCTGACGCCGTCATCAAAACCTTCTTGATGCCGTCATCTACTGTTCCCAGCAAGGAAAATTAAGACTTTGCCGTTTTCTTCACTTTTATGCTCCAAAAACGTCCAAAATGCTTCCTTTTCCAGAATTCACTCCCAAAGTACCTAAAATCAAAAAAGGAACGATTTAGGGCAATATTTGATCAAATAAATTCCAATTCCGGCTTAAATGACCCCCTAAAAACGGATCATTGTCGCCTCATCAATACATGGAAGGCTAAGGCTATTTGGTTGTACATTTAAGTGGGGTGTAACAAATTCTTCCTTTAAGTAAGATGCTTAAAGTTAGAAACGAAAAGATAGGCTCGGAGGGGTGTACTAGGGGTTTCGTGTACTAAAAATGAGTACAACGCTAAGGTGTGGGAAAAATTAATTGACTTTACTAGCCAAGTAATATGACTTAAATGGTCAAGTAATTATGATACGGGTTTAACACAAGGGTGATCCTAATGCCTCTTATCATGTAGTAAATCCTACTACACGAATGTAGTCTCACTAGCGGTCTCGGGATGCATCACTAATGCAAGTTCTAGAATCTAAATGCTACCGGTACACTCATAAGCACTAATAGTAAATGCTTTTCCTATCAAATCTAAAGGCGGACCTCACATATTTGGGTGGAAAATTTTTCTGAATGATATGGTTTTGTGCTTGTCATACAATCTCCTATCCATGAGACGCTTGCTATGGCTAAAGTTTCATTCCTAAATGTTGTAAAAATTTTTAAATTTGGCGCTAAAATTACACTAACAAGTATTTCTCATAGTTTCACACCTACCATCAAACAAACAAACTCAAGCGAAAGTGTATCCTATGAGGTATCATCAGTTTACCCTTCCCTTACACTTAGGATGAACATTGTCCCCAATGTTTAATTAAAGAATGTAAAAGTAAAACAAGTAAAAGAATGAAATCAAATACTCCCCTGATTTGCTCGGTATGGATAGTATGGTAACCAGGTTAGATCTTCCTCTAAGAAAATGAACAATCAAAGCTTCCCTTCCAGAATATAAATCATCTTCTTGTCATACATAACCTGTTAATCCTGAGAAAACAAACAAGGCAACCTCGCGTAAAATCGGCGGCAATCTATATATGATAACAAATCCTAGAAAACAAAGTAAGATATAATGCTTGTGGAATGAATATTTGCAGATTTCCTGGAGTTTATAAAACTAAAGAATTAACAAAAACTTTAAGACTCCGTTAGAAAAACAAAACTAGCAAAATTTCCAGAATTTTACACGTGACGCCGTCAGGAGTTTCTTCCTGACGCCGTCAAAAGCGACCTGCAGAAATCTTTATGCTAAGTTTCTGGAAAATTTCTGGAAAAACTTTGTCCTACTTCTTGGAAAATCCTGCAAAACATCATTATGACTCGATACAAGCATTTGACTCTAACAAATACGAATATACATGTTCATTTAATATTGTGGAGAATCATGATCAATTTCGTTCTTAAAAACAAATTTGGGGTTTCCCCTTACAGTTATCTTTTGCGAAATACCTTTGGATGAAGTTAAGACGAAGTCAAACGACAAAATAAAGTATTTTCACCATTTTAGTTTTGAAACATGATCTACCAACAATAAAAATAAAGCATTCATATGGAAACAAATAACAATCAAACAAAATAAAAATCACACAAAACATGGGTTGCCTCCCAAGAAGCGCTTTTCTTTATTTATGAGTCTTGTAGCTAGACTCAAGGTCATGGGTTACTACGTGACCTCATCGTCAAATGTTACATCCTCCTCACTAATCATTTCATTGCTATTTTCTTGATAATGTTTTACACGTTGTATGTTGACAGTAAATTCTCTACTTTCATCGTCTAGTAACACAACAACTCCAATTTTAGAGGAACTTTTCACCGTAAATGGCCCATACCATCTAGACTTGAGTTTCCCTGGAAATAACCTTAATTGAGAGTTATACAATAGGACTTTGTCCCCTTCTAAAAATTCCTTGGGTTTCTTAATTCGTTGGTCATGCCATCTTTTTGCCCTCTCCTTATATGTAATGTAAGACTCATACGCTTCTAACCTTAGCTCATCAAGCTCGTGTAGTTGCAAGAACCTATTTGTTCCGGCAATTGTATAATCTAAATTACATGCCTTAAGCGCCCAATAAGCCTTATGTTCTAATTCTACCAGACGGTGACATGCCTTACCATACACCATGCGGGACGGGGTCATTCGAAAAGGTGTCTTGTAGGCAGTTCGGAATGCCCATAAGGCCTCATCGAGTTTAAATGACCAGTCTTTTCTATTCTGACTACCCATTTTTTCTAGTATTCTTTTAATAGCCCTGTTTGTGTTTTCGACCTGGCCATTGGTCTGTGGGTGATAGGTGGTGGAAAATCGATGGGACACTTCGTATCTCCTTATGACCTTTTCCATTTGCGCATTGCAAAAGGGTTCCCCTATCACTGATGAGAGCTTTAGGAATTCCGAACCTAGCGAATAGCTTTATCAGGAAATGAATAACCACCCTAGCATCGTTGGTCCTAAGGGCTTGCGCCTCTACCCATTTTGAAACATAATCGATGGCAACTAAAATGTATTCATTCCCTCCTGAAGATGGAAAGGGTCCCATGAAGTCAATTCCCCAGACATCGAAAACCTCACATACTTGTATAAAATTCAGAGGTGCTTCATCCCTATTTGATATGTTCCCGGCCCGTTGACATGCATCGCATGCTTGTACCATTTCTTTGACATCACGGAAAATTGTGGGCCAATAGCAAATCTTTCAGGCGGTGGTGCTTATCCCATGATGGCCCCCAGAGGGGCCAGAGTGACATTCTCTCATGATTTTTACTGCCTCACCTTCCGAAACACAACGTCTGATTATTTGATCAGGACACCTTCGGAATAAAAACGGTTCATCCCAGAAGTAGTATTTTAGTTGGGCAAAGAACCTTTTCTTTTCGTATATAGTCATGTGTTCCGGAATGAGTCTGCTTGCGAGATAGTTAGCAAAATTGGCGTACCAAGGCTCAGAATCTGTCATTGACATGAATTGTTCGTCAGGAAATGAATCCCGAATCTCACTTCTATCGTGCTCATCAAGGGGATTTTCAAGACGAGATAGGTGATCTGCAGCCAAATTCTCTGCCCCCTTTTATCACGGATTTCAACGTAAAATTCTTGTAACAACAGGATCCACCGAATTAGTCATGGCTTAGCATCTTGCTTAGCAAAAAGATATCGGAGAGCCGAGTGATCGGTGAAAACGACTGTCTTTGAAAGGACAAGATATTGACGGAATTTGTCGAATGCGAACACTACGGCTAATAATTCTTTTTCGGTGGTAGAGTAATTCTCTTGAGCAGGGTTCATGGTTTTGCTAGCGTAGTAGATAGGTTGGAATAGCTTGTCACGCCTTTGGCCTAATACAGCTCCGACAGCATAATCGCTAACATCGCACATGATTTCAAACGGTAACCCCAGTTGGGTGTAACCATGATTGGAGCTTGTGTGAGCTCCTTTATCAGGAGGTCGAATGCATCCTTGAATTCTTGAGAGAAATCGAAAGGGGCATCCTTCATCAGCAATTGAGTCATTGGCCGAGCTATTTTGGAGAAATCTTTGATGAATCTCCGATAGAACCCGGCGTGGCCCAAGAAGCTGCATATTGCTTTAACAGTCGTGGGATAAGGTAACTTATATATAGCTTCCACTTTAGCTTGGTCAACCTCAATCCCATTCCCTGAGACCTTATGTCCTAACACAATCCCTTCTTTTACCATGAAATGACATTTTTCCCAATTTAACACCAAATTGGTTTCCTCACAACGTTTGAGCAATTTTTCCAGATTAGCAAGACAGCGGTCGAAAGAGTTCCCGAAGACTGAAAAGTCATCCATGAAAACTTCCATGTTGTCTTCCATAAGTTCGTGAAAGATTGCGGTCGTGGCGGGGGGGGGGGGGGGGGGTTACACAGCCCAAAAGGCATTCTTTTGTAGGCGAACGTTACATAAGGGCCAGTAAACGTGGTTTTTTCTTGGTCCTTAGGTGTTATGGGGATTTAGAAATATCCTGAGAATCCATCCAAGAAACAATAGTACTCGTGCCGAGACAATCTCTCCAACATTTGGTCAATGAATGGTAAGGGAAAGTTATCTTTCCTTGTGGCATCATTGAGCTTTCTATAATCGATGCATACCCGCCAGCCAGTAACCGTTCTCTGGGTACCATCTTACCCTTGTCGTTCTTCACCACAGTCATTCCTCCTTTCTTTGGTACAACCTGTACAGGACTAACCCACGGGCTATCCGAGATTGGGTAAATTAATCCTGCATCCAGAAGTTTGATGACTTCTTTCTTTACTACTTCCTTAATGTTGGGATTCACCCGCCTCTGGGGTTGCACGATAGGTTTATAATTTTCTTCCATAAGGATCTTATGCGTGCAAAAAGTTGAGTCAATCCCCTTAATGTCGGCTACACTCCATGCAAGCACTCCCATATATTTCTTTAGGATTTCTAAGAGCTTACCTTTTTGTTCATGTTCGAGGGAAGATTTTATGATTACCGGCAGTTGGTCCTCTCCCTGAAGGAAGGAACTCTAGATGGTTAGGGAGTTCTTTAAGATCTAGCTTAGGGGGTTCGATAATAGAAGGCTTAAGCTTGTTTTCAGGTTTTCGGAGTTCGAAATGTTCGGTGGTCTCCTGTCTAGGGTAGAAAGAGACTGCTCCAACATCCTCCATCTTTTCTACCTCCAACAAGGGGAGAAAACTCTCATCCCGTAACCAGCCTTCCTCGATCTGTTCATCAACACAGTCATCAATGACATCCGTGAGTTCATCGACCTCTCCAATGAACTAGAGCCGGTTAGCTGCTTCGAGAGAGAGGTCCATAGTGTCTTTAATGTCGAAGATTAAGCTATCGGTTCCTACTCGTAAGGTTAACTTTCCTTCATGAACATCAATGACTGCACGAGCGGTAGCAAGAAATGGTCTCCCTAAGATGATGGGTACCAAGTCATCCTCCTCCATCTCCAAGATTACGAAGTCAACCGGGAATTTGTGTAACAATTCGCAATTTCAGGTTAACTTTTATTCCCGAAAGTTTTACTATTCACTTTTTACTATTCACTTTTTACTATTCATCTCAGAAATTTTTATTTCATATTCTCGTAAGTTAAACTATTTTAACGATAATCCGAGAGTTTGACGCTCGTCGGATCATTTCTGCAAAAATCACAAAGCCGTGTCCGAGATTTACTTTTAGGTTTAAACGTCCTTCCAGCATCCCGATATATCCATAAAACATTATAAACAATAGAAAAATGATTTTCTATCATTTTAGGACAATTCCAAAAGTTTCGGAATTTTACGTTTTTCAGTTCAGCGTTTTACGCGAATTGCGCGTTTTAGACCTGTGTTTCCAGTTTTTAGCAGGGTTTTAGCACCCGATAGATCCTACCACTCATTTTATATTTTATTATGGACTATATTGACATGTTTAACAATACTTTCAAGTTTCATATTTTTAGGATACCCGGTTTTACGTTTTGTGACTTAACAACTTACGGTTAGCGATTAACGGGACCAAAACTCACTACGTAACTTATATAAGGCCAAGATTCATCCACCTAGTCCCTTCCCCTTGTCCATGAACGTGTATATGGTGGCCTTGGTGGCTTGATAATAAGCCTAGGAAAGTATGTGGTCTAAGAACAACCAAGTATGCATAGACGTGTTTAGTTTTTAACCATTAGTTCATTATACTTCATGTGTTCCAATTTTAACCACAAGTAAGTACTAGCTAACCTCCTCACTTGCACTATAAAAGGAAACTCATCTCTTCATTCTTTTCATCACCATTTAAAACTTCCCAACATAATTCCATAGCTTCATCATCTTTGATCTTCAAGTTACAAATTACATACCAAAGTTCAAGGTCTTAGTATTCTCTACCTAGTTCTTAAGTTTGTTTGGTGATTCCATGGTTGAATTAGGAGCTACACAAGGTTACTAGGGCTGAAGTTAAATGATTTTCACAAGGGTTATATCAAGGCTAGCAAGGGTTACAAGAGTTATGGTGAAGGGTTTACAAGCTTAGGTTTAGTGTCCTAGTTCTATACTTGACTTCCTTTCTTTAGAAAGCCAAAAGTTGTAAGCAAACCCTTATACACTTTCTTGCTCAATATCATTTCATGCTTATTATGTTTCTTTCATGCTATATATGGTCTTTGTATTGTGTTCATGATGTTTAAAAATGGATAAAACGAGTATTGGTATACATATGTTAACTTATGACAAGCAAACAAGCAAACTAGTGATTTTTATGGAAAACCACGACCACAATAGTATAACTTTGATATTTGACACTTACTTACTGTTAAAGAGGACTTAACAAGGAAAACATAGCAATTTGAATCACCCAAAACGAGTACACGAGTCAAAAGTTATGACCATTTGAAGTTAGCGAAACCAAAACGGCAAATCTGCCTAAATAGCATTCTGATCAAATTATGATTTTGAAAGTCCCACTTCTGCTCCGATTCATCAAAAAGTTAAAACACGAAAGTTGTCTGGAACGACGTTTTCGTTCAGGAATAAAGAAGCTCGAGCCCTGAAAACGCTTTCTGAGTGATAAATTTCTTCAAATTCTTAACAGCCCATTTTTAGACCAAAGTTACTATATAATCATTATAATTAGATGAGACCAAGAGGTCTAATGACCTAAAGCCAAGACCACAACCATGGCTAAAGCCAAGGTTGAGTCTCAAGACCATGGTAACAATGACCAAGGTCACGGCAAAGCCACGGCTAAAGACCATATAACTTTTAAAGATCAAAACTTATATATATATATGTTATCAAATACTACAATAGTAGGGAGCCTCATGTGAGGAGTTCATTGAGTAAGCCGTCGAGACGAGTTGTGGATTTACGAGTTAAAGTGTCCTGGCTCCTCGAACGTTTACTCCATGACTTCTGAATTATGTCGGCCCGAACGGTAGTAAGAGATATACAACCTATACATGTTTCATAAACGACTTATATTCAAAGACTTACATTATATACTAAGTACTACATCATGAACATTATGCAAGACATATATAGGCAATTCTTCGTATTCTTAGACGTTACTCCAAACCTAAGTCGCAACGTTCTATTATAGGCTGCTCTTAGAGACTTTCGCGATTCGACTACCACTTTCATTTCTCATTACATAAGCTTAAGGTGAGTCATAGCCCCTACTCTTTTCGTACTTGTTTTAACTATTGGGGGGGATACATGCTCAACTACTTGCTTACTAGTACAAATACTCAAAACGTTTATACGTGACTGTGTTATACTTGATTGTCTTATACTTGATGGCATTATACTTGATTTCATACATACATGACTGTCTTTTATCTTTGGGATGTGGCTCCCAGTTGTCTTTGGGAAGTGGCTCCCAGTTGTCTTTGATACATCCTAACATTTGCGAATGTTGGATACATCATAAACGTGAGGTCTTTGGAGATGAAGAGTAGACTCACGACTAATTGCTTAATTGTCTTGATGAACTTATACATGTCTTTATCATACTATATATTGTAGCAGTGGGTTGTGAACACACAGGTTACAAGTCTCTTATGGCGGGACTTGTAACTGAGTGGATTCTCAATGCCTTTGCTGTGTGATCATTCTTTAAGGCTTTTCAACTGTTTTAAGACAAACTCTATGAACTCACCAACCATTGTGTTGACACTTTAGCATGTTTATCTCAGGTTAGTAAGGCGATAGCTAGTGCGTGGAACTTAGAGTCAAGCTGCATATTCTGAAGACTTACGCTTTTTATTATTTACCATTCAAAACATTTTGTATACATTTATGTATCATACTTTGGAATCTCATGTTTGTAACTTTGAATTCATTAATTGAATGGTAACTTTTCAAAACGTCTCATTTAGAGTTCGTTTTCTATAACTTATACTTTGTATTATGAAGTAGCACCCCTATGACACAATCTTCCGCTGCGGTATTTTGGGGGTGTTACAGATTGGTACCAGAGCCTTGGTTATAGAGAACTAGGTTGCATTTAGTGCCTAGACTATAACTGTTATATACGTTGGGACCTTCCTCTTTATTTGCCTTACACAGAATACATACACATATGCTTTTTGGTTAGAGGTTTGCTTAGTTCCACGCTATTAGATGATGTGACTTTAGCATTATAAGGAGCCCCAGAGATTAGTTAAGTCATTAAAAACATGGAGCTCAGTAATAACTAATTATTTAACTTGATCTTGTGACAGTTCTTGTTTGATGAGACACAAGATTTGAGTTAAATAATATTATTGCTTAGCTTTAGGGATTTGATGACTTGATTATCTTACTATCGGCCTCAGAAGGCGGATTTTGTGTCTGAAATTCTTATGTAGGATGATTTAGAATCTCCTTATTTAAATGGATTGGGACGCCTCTTCAGTTAAATAAAGAAATTGTAAATCACCGAACCATAAGTTTATGAGACCTTACTTACATAAATTTGGACGCTTCTTTATGTAAGTAATGTGTTATAAATAAGTGGGCTTAATTGTAGCCGATACAACTCCTTAACCAGAACCTTAGATGAATCAGAGTAAACACCACTATATTAGAGATCCCGAATTCTCTTAGACACACCATAAGTAGTTAACATCAACTAAACTTCGGGACGAAGTTCTCCTTAAGGGGTAGAGACTGTAACAATTCGCAATTTCAGGTTAACTTTTATTCCCGAAAGTTTTACTATTCACTTTTTACTATTCACTTTTTACTATTCATCTCAGAAATTTTTATTTCATATTCTCGTAAGTTAAACTATTTTAACGATAATCCGAGAGTTTGACGCTCGTCGGATCATTTCTGCAAAAATCACAAAGCCGTGTCCGAGATTTACTTTTAGGTTTAAACGTCCTTCCAGCATCCCGATATATCCATAAAACATTATAAACAATAGAAAAATGATTTTCTATCATTTTAGGACAATTCCAAAAGTTTCGGAATTTTACGTTTTTCAGTTCAGCGTTTTACGCGAATTGCGCGTTTTAGACCTGTGTTTCCAGTTTTTAGCAGGGTTTTAGCACCCGATAGATCCTACCACTCATTTTATATTTTATTATGGACTATATTGACATGTTTAACAATACTTTCAAGTTTCATATTTTTAGGATACCCGGTTTTACGTTTTGTGACTTAACAACTTACGGTTAGCGATTAACGGGACCAAAACTCACTACGTAACTTATATAAGGCCAAGATTCATCCACCTAGTCCCTTCCCCTTGTCCATGAACGTGTATATGGTGGCCTTGGTGGCTTGATAATAAGCCTAGGAAAGTATGTGGTCTAAGAACAACCAAGTATGCATAGACGTGTTTAGTTTTTAACCATTAGTTCATTATACTTCATGTGTTCCAATTTTAACCACAAGTAAGTACTAGCTAACCTCCTCACTTGCACTATAAAAGGAAACTCATCTCTTCATTCTTTTCATCACCATTTAAAACTTCCCAACATAATTCCATAGCTTCATCATCTTTGATCTTCAAGTTACAAATTACATACCAAAGTTCAAGGTCTTAGTATTCTCTACCTAGTTCTTAAGTTTGTTTGGTGATTCCATGGTTGAATTAGGAGCTACACAAGGTTACTAGGGCTGAAGTTAAATGATTTTCACAAGGGTTATATCAAGGCTAGCAAGGGTTACAAGAGTTATGGTGAAGGGTTTACAAGCTTAGGTTTAGTGTCCTAGTTCTATACTTGACTTCCTTTCTTTAGAAAGCCAAAAGTTGTAAGCAAACCCTTATACACTTTCTTGCTCAATATCATTTCATGCTTATTATGTTTCTTTCATGCTATATATGGTCTTTGTATTGTGTTCATGATGTTTAAAAATGGATAAAACGAGTATTGGTATACATATGTTAACTTATGACAAGCAAACAAGCAAACTAGTGACTTTTATGGAAAACCACGACCACAATAGTATAACTTTGATATTTGACACTTACTTACTGTTAAAGAGGACTTAACAAGGAAAACATAGCAATTTGAATCACCCAAAACGAGTACACGAGTCAAAAGTTATGACCATTTGAAGTTAGCGAAACCAAAACGGCAAATCTGCCTAAATAGCATTCTGATCAAATTATGATTTTGAAAGTCCCACTTATGCTCCGATTCATCAAAAAGTTAAAACACGAAAGTTGTCCGGAACGACGTTTTCGTTCAGGAATAAAGAAGCTCGAGCCCTGAAAATGCTTTTTGAGTGATAAATTTCTTCAAATTCTTAACAGCCCATTTTTAGACCAAAGTTACTATATAATCATTATAATTAGATGAGACCAAGAGGTCTAATGACCTAAAGCCAAGACCACAACCATGGCTAAAGCCAAGGTTGAGTCTCAAGACCATGGTAACAATGACCAAGGTCACGGCAAAGCCACGGCTAAAGACCATATAACTTTTAAAGATCAAAACTTATATATATATATATATGTTATCAAATACTACAATAGTAGGGAGCATCATGTGAGGAGTTCATTGAGTAAGCCATCGAGACGAGTTGTGGATTTACGAGTTAAAGTGTCCTAGCTCCTCGAACGTTTACTCCATGACTTCTGAATTATGTCGGCCCGAACGGTAGTAAGAGATATACAACCTATACATGTTTCATAAACGACTTATATTCAAAGACTTACATTATATACTAAGTACTACATCATGAACATTATGCAAGACATATATAGGCAATTCTTCGTATTCTTAGACGTTACTCCAAACCTAAGTCGCAACGTTCTATTATAGGCTGCTCTTAGAGACTTTCGCGATTCGACTACCACTTTCATTTCTCATTACATAAGCTTAAGGTGAGTCATAGCCCCTACTCTTTTCGTACTTGTTTTAACTATTGGGGGGGATACATGCTCAACTACTTGCTTACTAGTACAAATACTCAAAACGTTTATACGTGACTGTGTTATACTTGATTGTCTTATACTTGATGGCATTATACTTGATTTCATACATACATGACTGTCTTTTATCTTTGGGATGTGGCTCCCAGTTGTCTTTGGGAAGTGGCTCCCAGTTGTCTTTGATACATCCTAACATTTGCGAATGTTGGATACATCATAAACGTGAGGTCTTCGGAGATGAAGAGTAGACTCACGACTAATTGCTTAATTGTCTTGATGAACTTATACATGTCTTTATCATACTATATATTGTAGCAGTGGGTTGTGAACACACAGGTTACAAGTCTCTTATGGCGGGACTTGTAACTGAGTGGATTTTCAATGCCTTTGCTGTGTGATCATTCTTTAAGGCTTTTCAACTGTTTTAAGACAAACTCTATGAACTCACCAACCATTGTGTTGACACTTTAGCATGTTTATCTCAGGTTAGTAAGGCGATAGCTAGTGCGTGGAACTTAGAGTCAAGCTGCATATTCTGAAGACTTACGCTTTTTATTATTTACCATTCAAAACATTTTGTATACATTTATGTATCATACTTTGGAATCTCATGTTTGTAACTTTGAATTCATTAATTGAATGGTAACTTTTCAAAACGTCTCATTTAGAGTTCGTTTTCTATAACTTATACTTTGTATTATGAAGTAGCACCCCTATGACACAGTCTTCCGCTGCGGTATTTTGGGGGTGTTACAATTTGAATTTTCCAACCTTGACTAGCACATTCTCGCATATCCCTACGGGGTATTTGACTGATCTATCGGCTAGTTGGATGTTCATACAGGTAGGGTTTAATCCGGAGTATCCTAGTTTATGGAACATGGAGTGAGGCATGAGGTTGATACTCGCCCCTAAATCGGCAAGAGCATTCTTTATCGATAGAGATTCTATGGAACAGGGCAAGGTGAAGCTGCCTGGATCGTCTACCTTTTTTGGTAACCCTCGATGGGTCACCACCGAACATTCTTCCCCCAGAGTCACAAGACCCTCGAGTTTCTTTCGGTTGGCGAGTAATTTTTTAAAGTATGTGCTATACTTTGGCATGTGATAGCAAGCATCAAGAAGGGGTATGGTGATCACTGAGTCTTTTATATATGACAAGAATCTTTTATTATCTTTCTCAGTTTTCTGGTTTTTTAATCGGGATGGGAATGGGATTCTCACAGGTTGGTTAGGTAGGGTCGATGGGGATGGGATCGCCAACGGAGGTTGTTTGGGGGCCTCGCTGCTCACATCACCCTCCTCTTCGCGAGGCTTGCTTGGATCGGGGGTGATAGGGTGTGAGCTCGGGTAAGGGGGTCCTTGGTTGTTGTTCTAGCTCGAGTGGTTATCGCGAGCATGGAGTCTTTTTGGCTTACTGATGGCATGTCTTGGTTATCAAGGGTGAAGTTAAGCTTGTTGAACCATTCTTCGACGTCATTCTGTTGCTCATCGATAAGTTCATCAAGACCTTTTAATTGTAAGCCTTTTTCTTGAGTGAAGTGACCAAGGTCATCCTCAAAAGTGCTCCTGAATTCAAATTCAGGGCCTTCCTCTCCTTCTTTTCTCTTTACCAGATTTCCCCAAAGGGTGTAATCGTCATTTTGGTAAAAAGGCAAAAGGGAGAGGTCAGCATAGATGTCACCTCCTGACAAGCACGCATGTTCAGTCGTGGGTTCTCCTCCACATTCCTCTACCTCGTGTGGGCCCCCACAGTAGTCGTAGATTAAGTAAGGATTTGAAAGTTGTTTAGGTAATTGCGACCCAGCTAGGTATTCCATTCTTTTATGAATTTTTCTTAGCCGATCTGAAGATGTTGAGGTGATTTCAGACATGCTAGCAGTCGACTCAGGTTCATCCCAAGTGTCATCCTGGTCTTGAGCATATTCCTCAATCCTATTCCATCCTTCCTCGGCACTAAGATTGGCTATTCTCCCTTTTCTAGAATTGTTGGTTCCGTTTCGGTCACTTGAGGAGACATTGTCGTAGAAGATTTGGACCAGAAGCCAGAGTTCGATGCCATGATGGGGAACTTGTCTTATTAAATCCTTGAATCTAATCCATGATTTATGGAAGGGTTCGTCCTTCCCTTTTCGGAAGCGGAGGATCCTATCTCTAAACGCTGAGGTTTTCCCTGCTGGAAATAACTTCTCATAAAATTTGGATATGAGTTGCTCCCATGTGAAAATAGATTCAGAGGGAAGTTTATCATACCACTCTTTTGCTTTTTCGTAAAGGGTGAAAGGGAAGAATCGTAATCAGGATGTGTTTCTAGTAGCCCCATCCGTATGGAGGGTGTCTACTATTTTCAAGAAGTCATTGATGTGTTGAATCGGGTCATCATCATCTAGTCCACAAAACTTGCACACACTTTGGACAAGCCAAACATCGGTCGCATGCAAGACCTCATTGGTGTGTTCGTTTGGGTAGACAATGGCGTTTGAGAAGCCACGAGGATTTGGGGAGGAGTATTCCTTAAGGCGCTTAGGAATGGGGGTTGCGGGGGTACTCATCTCGTTGTTGGATTGGGAGCTAGGGGCCGTAACGTGATTTTCTGAATTTTCTTCAAAAAGGGGTGAATCAAAATCGATGGCTATGCTGGATGGTTCTGGTGTTGAGTGAGATCGCCTTGTGTTAGAATGATACTTTGAATGATACTAACAAGTACGCGGAATATACTTAGTAATACTTAGAAGATTTGTTTGTGAGTTTGTTTGTAAGTGAGAACAGTTATATATGAACACAGAATATAAACCAAACTTTAAGCTCCAATATTATTAAGAATAATAATACGAGTGATCTTGTTTATTACTAGGGTTAAATGATGTGTGGGAATTGCACCAGGCTTTACCTCTCGAGAGATCTCGAGAAGCTTACAACCCCCACCAGGCAGTGTACCTGATCGTTGTAGTATAGTATAGTGACAAGTACTGGGGGATTGATCGTTCAACTCAGGAATAATGTCGCTGGGATTAGAAAGCCTAAAAACTGGGTCTAGAGGTGAGGGATGATTCTTTTTGTATTTTTTATGTTTTATAAAAGCAAGAAAAATCTTGGTTTTTGGAAGAGTGGGCGGAATTAGTTGCTAGTCAACTAACCCAATAACTAAGATGCAATCAAAATAAAATAACAGAAATGTAAATAAAACTAATTAAACTAGTGGTGCGAACAATATATGGGAGAATTGTGTTTACTTAGATTTCACTACTCCCTAGATATCTTTTACAGGTTAATTATTTCTTACAGTTGCATGGATGACGGGTTATATTCCTTAATATCAATCATGGGGTGGCGTACTTACTTCCCCAATTCTATTAGCTCCTACTTCACTCCTATGTCGAGCCTGCAAGAAGCTCCTAACATGGGATCACTAGAATTCGCTCATGCATTAAATACAACCATAAAAACCAAGTACACATCGGTTCATGTTTCTTAAGACATTCAAGCAAGTTACACAATGGAGATCTGCCAGTTTTCTTAAGCCTAACATTGACATCATTCAACCATTACAACTATAAACAAGCAATCAACCTATAATCAACATCTAGGTTTATTACATCTAAGCAAACACACAAGAGATCTAGCCTAGCATGTTAAAATCAAGACAAGCGTAAGATATATTCAAACAACACATAGACATATTGAATGAATTGAAAAGATACTTATTTCAATTGAACATGAAGGGTTTCAAGGGGTGAAAACCCTTGAAAATACTGTAAAAGTCGTGTTAGGGTTTATGAAGTTCGACCCTAAAATTCTCCTCCCTTTTAGAATGAAAATTACAAAAACTATTTATAGATTTACTAAGGTGACGGCGTCAAGAAGAAAGTTCTGACGCCATCAACCCGCCGCCCATAAAATTCTCGGACTGCCTAGATCCAGATCTGACGCCGTCATGTGTATTTTTGCTCTGGGCCATCACCACTTTTACTCTTGACGGCCTTGATCTGACGCTGTCACATTTTCTCTGGGCCGTCACCAAAATTTCTCTTGACGCTATCATCAAAACCTTCTTGACGCCGTCAGGTACTGTTCCCAGCAAGGAAAATTAAGACTTTGCCGTTTTCTTCACTTTTATGCTCCAAAAACGTCCAAAATGCTTCCTTTTCCAGAATTCACTCCAAAAGTACCTAAAATCACAAAAGGAACGATATAGGGCAATATTTGATCAAATAAATTCCAATTCCGGCTTAAATGACCCCCTAAAAACGGATCATTTTTCGCGTAATAATTAAATCTTGAAGCTCTCTAATTGATACGCACATAAGCTTTAACCTAGGACCTCCTTTTATAGCACAAGGAGTCTTCTTCTACAAGATAAGTATAAAGCTATCATAATAGAATATACAAAAAATCTATTCTATACTTATCTATACGAATACATAACAGTTATCATATAAGCAGTGGTAATGTGTTTCCACTGCTAGTGCATTCTTCAACAGTGGTTATCTTCAAGCTTAGCCGTGGTAGCTGTTAGTGTAATTCCCAACAGAAGAACCCTTTGGTTCAGGACCTGCTATCTGACATCCAGGGCCTAGAACAGAAACTCAAAGATGCTCGGCCGGAATGTAAGAGGCTGCGTATTGAGGAGGCAAAGATTGGAGGATATAAGGAGGAAATTGCTACTCTAGAGTCCAAATGTCAAGGTATGGAAATAGAGAGAACAAAGCTCCAATAGAAAGAGATTAAACTTCGAGAGGAGTTGGATGGTTTGAAGCGTCAACACAAAGCCTTGAATAGGGATAGGGTTGCGGTTATGTTGAAGGTTGTTCCTTATATTGCTATGGAGTTGTACCATAGTGATGAGGTTGGGAAAGTGATAGCAGACTTGGTTAATGCTGCTATATTTTAGGGGAAATGCACGACGGTTGAAGAGATTGCTTCGACCAATAAGCCGGTGGATCTATCAAAGGTACCCTAATACCGCTCTACCCATGAGAAGGAGTATGACAATGCCAGTAATGCTCTAGCTATGACAGAGTTCCCCTTCCTCCGTCAGGCAACCAAAGAGCCAACAGCTTTAGTTGATGCACTATTTGCTAGGAAACCTCGAAGGGCTCAACCTTCTTCATCAAGCAAAAAAGGTACTCCTGTTAAGCCTCCATTAGTGAAGGCAACTTCTGAGAAACCTCCATCCTCATTGAACAAGGAATCCATAGTGCAGCCTCCTTCTCCTGGTGACAAGAAAAATGTTGAGGAACCTTCCTCCCCTGCCAAGACAAATCCAGAGAAGCCCCATCCCTAGTTGCCCAGGGAAGTCCAAAGTCTCCCTGCGAAGAATGAAGGCTGCACTATTTGCAGTAATTTGGCCCCAAGGGTGGTGTGTACCCTTAGAACAATTAAAAATCTTTCCTTCATAGGTTATGACCTACTTCTAGACAATTCCTATGCTTTTATGTTTGTGAGGCTTCGGCCAAGACAATTTCTATTATCTTGTTGTTGCAGGTACTTTATATGCTACAGATGTTAGCATAATTTATAATATGTAAGGGTATTATTGAAACGCCCAGATTTTTTTTAATAAATCTGTAAACTGTATACATTGATAAAACTAGCGGAAGCGTATTTTCTACATCAAACAGGTTTCTTTCAAACGTCCCATTAAAATACTAAACTTTGCAAAATACAAAACAATGACTCTTTAAACTTGGTAAAGAAGCCGGTTCTTGATTTAGGGGCATTCCAAACTGATAACAAATGATGGAAATGAGAAGCTCGTTACCTAACCCGCGAGCTACACCATTTTAACCCATTACGCCCCATTTAGCATGTACATGGTCTCATCTTGTATACCTACAAAATATAAACTGAGAACGGTTAGTCTATAAGACTTAGTGAGATAACGGAACTGTATTAGATCATAAACTGAACATAAGCATGATGCTGAATAAGTACATATATAGTACTATTCTGACTACAAGAAGCATAATGTTGACTAACAGCATAAGCACGACATTAACTCATTAAATACATGATACACCATGTTACTGACCGAGTACATAAGCATACTGAGTGCGTAACTGACTACATAACTAAGCACATACTTGGTGCATAACTGATCGAGTACATAAGCACATACTGACTGAGTTCATAAGCACATACTGATTGGGTACTTATAGTACTATACTGGCTGAGTGCATAAGCACATACTGGCTGAGTGCACAACTGACTGAATACATAACTAACGAGCCATATAAACATGTTAATCATCCATATAGGATGTCTGAGTTCCGATTTGGGAACATTTACTATTCTAAGGCTCGATTCTCCACTAAGGAGGTCTAAGTTCCAACTTTGTCTGGAACAACTGTACGTGGTCACATAACTGACTGTATACTTATAGTGCTAAATACATTGAGTAATGCATAAATTACCATTATGACTAATTAAGTGCATAAAGCACTTGGCGCGCCTTATAAACTGCATAAGCACATACCTAATATAATATGACATGCATACATAAATGCATCACCAAAAGTGCATAAAGCACCTTGCATATATTACTAAACGCATATAACATTCATATATAAATTAAGGTTAAACTAAATACTTGTGCTTGACTACAACATGATACTAAGCTAAGCCGAAGCTGAGTCTAAGCTGAATATAGAAACTGAGCGATAATATAGTTACGAGGTTAAACTAAGACATGATACTAAAATTGAATTAATTACTAAAATGTACTATAACATAAACCGAGGCTGAGCTATAACTTGATACTACAGTTGAACTACTATAAACATAATGCTGAGACCGCTATGGCATATAACTAAGTTTTCGCTATAAATAATACTGACATTGAGCCACGACATACTACTGAATAAGACCAATCAAGTCTACTTAATACTGAATATGGCCAAACAGATCAACATGATAGTTAATACGACCAGACGGGTCAACTTGATGCTTAATACGACCAAACGATTCAACTTGATGCTTAATATGACCAAATGGGTCAACTTGGGTCAACTTGATGCTTAATATGACCAAACAGGTCAAATGATGCTTAATATGACTAAACATGTCAACACGATACTGAATATGACCCAACGGGTCAACTTGGTACATAATATGACCAAACATGTCAACATGATACTTAATATAACCACATGGGTCAACATGATACTTAATATGACCAACAGGTCAACATGATAGTTAATATGACCCAACGGGTCAACTTGATGCTTAGTATGGCCAAACATGTCAACATGATACTGAATACGACCCAACGGGTCAACTTGATACTTAATATGACAACACGGTTCAACATGATACTTAATATGACCAACAGGTCAACATGATAGTTAATATGACCCAACGGGTCAACTTGATAATTTATATGACCAAAGAGGTCAACATGATACTTAATATGACCAAACGGGTCACCATGATACTGAATATGACCACACGGGTCAACATGATACTAATATAACCAACAGGTCAACATGATAGTTAATATGACCCAACGGGTCAACTTGATACTTTATATGACCAAAGAGGTCAACATGATACATAACTTACATAGTACTTGAGATATAGCAAGACACACACACACACACACACACACACACAGATATATATATATATATATATATATATATATATATATATATATATATATATATATATATATATATATATATATATATATATATATATATATATATATATAACACGCTTAATCTACTGAACAAAACATGTTAACTGAAAATCCGTTACTCACCTGGGCCATATAATGCAAGAGAAATGATTCTGAATATGCCTCAAACACCTATATCATGATAGATGCACACGTATAATGTTAACACGTATTGGCATAAAGACAACATGATAGTGCAAATATAAGTGCAACTACGCACACATAAACTAACTATAATGCATAAACTCATAAACTAGTTATGGCATAAATCTCGCCAAACATGCACTACTATGCTCGCGAACTCGAGCTAAGCTAACCAAGTCTTGTCATTTGGTTCTATACTTTCATAACATGAATTATAGCTACATGGGCTGAGAACATAAGCTATCATAGCATATAATCACCCGGGACTAGCAAAAATATCATATTATGTTGTAATTATCAAAAGACTAAACAAAGTATTTGATGATTTTTTAAACACAACTAATCATTGCTGAAAATTTCAGCAACTTGTTTAACATCACAAATCGCATAAAAGGGTGTTTGGTTCAACTCAATAATCAACATAAACACCTCCTAAACATTCTAACATACTCATAATCTTATTACTAACATAATCCCATCATATTCCACAATCACTCAATCACCTCTTGTATCATAAATCACTAATTAATCATATAACCATGTAAATCACTTTATAAACAGAACCTCATAACTCATAATCATAAATTAACACATGATTCACTACTTACCTTTAATTGGGGAAGAACACATAAAACCCTTGAAGCTCTTTCATTCATCATAACCATTGAAGCCTTGATAATCCTTATTATATTCTTGTTAATCCTTGCTAAACCTTGATAAGGATTATGATTTTTGATGAATTCTTGATGGTGAAGAAACCTTGTTCTTGCTCCTGATTCTTCTATTTTTTTATATCGTGGATATGGAGGGAGTATATATCTGTTTTCTAAACCGACTTTTAATAAGTATAAAATATATCTTGATCTTTTTCAATAGTTTGGCTATTTGTCACATTTAGCCCTCATAGTAAATTCGTGTTGCAAACTGAATCCGAACCATATATGTCATATTAGTTACCAAGTCCTGACTACTTATATTATTAATTCCGCTAATAGTGGGACTTTTCTATTTATTCCTCTAAAATACTAGACGTAACAAATAGGAATTTAGATAAACCCGCTATTATTTTCTTTAAAAACTGAGATGTTACAACTCTCCCCCGCTTGGATTGTTCGTGTCCTCACGAACTACTGTTGTTGTAACTAAAATTATCCTCTAAATTACTCAGGATCATATGTAAGTACTCCCCCACTTAGGCTTATGTCATGTCTATATTCTAATGTAAGACTGATACTCCACTAATAAGGATCACACTAGCATTCATTTCATCTATAAATGTGTCAAATTTATCAACAGGTTTATAGTGGGTACCCGTTATCTATTTTGAAATCCTTTCCCTTGATCATATGAACTCGAAGATTTTCTTGATTATCCTCTAAAAATAACTCGATAGGTTCATAATCATCTGTATTCTTGAAGTTCATCTTGACTATTTCCTGAAAATATCTAAAAATTTCATAAGCTGGCGTAAAAAGAAAGGATTTATTTACCTGAATTAGCATAATATTCGCTAAAATGTCATATCCTGACATTCTGTTTTATAACTCTAATCTGGAATATCTCTTATGGAATGATCCGAATCTGTTGTGACACATTTTCATTTCAATTCTTTTGCCCTTTTTCTTTAAACTGCTCAAATCCATAAATGCTGAAACCCATTTTTCATATTTATTCTATCATATTATGTAGCATTTCTAAATCGTAATCTTTTTCTGAGTGCTGAATCTATTCTGAAAATGTCGGAGTATGTAAACTATGTCCTTTTTATAATGACTAGGTCTATGCTGCTGTACATGATCTAATGCAATATTCATGATTCATTTAACACATAATCGTTTAAAAAGCTCCCCGAGGTATCTCATGATCTCGATAAGTTCATGCCATATCATGTAAATATTATCACGTTGATCAGGCGTCATGAAGGATCTACACTTGATAGATCTCGAGCCAATAGATCGTTAATCTACTAATGTAATCACTAGCAAACTAAATAGACAATCTCTGTGAGCTTATATTTATTGCGGAATATAAATACAAACTGTATGCTAAACTTTTGATCCTCTATGGATCGTTATAATTCACTAACAATTGTTTTTAAAACACGTACATAATACAATGTCCTTGGGTTTCTTATATACTAGTGGAAACCCTAACCTTTCTTACAAGAAACAAATAACATTAAACTAATAAAAGATATTCTACATATCTTGTCCTAAAATAAACAAATTCTATCCACGGATTAACTATATCCGCAGGATGCTAATATCAGCAGGAACCAGTCTTCAGCAGAATCAACTAAATGTATCCGCAGGAACCTGTCAGTAGAATCCATCAGCAGTATCTAAATATTGACTTCAATAATTCCTTACACGTCATAATAGTCACACCATATAATCATAAACTCATCGTTATCACAGTTTACCCCAAGTCACTGAAGCAAAACATATCTACCGCACATAATCTGATGCGAGTGCTGACTATATACTGCTATACTAATTCTATATACTTACTATATCGTGAATATCTGATTCACGGCAACTTTATATTGATATTTGAAAATGCATTATGCACCACATGACTATATATGTAAATTCATATAATCTGTGCTAGTCACATAAACTGGTATGCTTCGGTAATATGATAATATGAACAACATACTGAATAACATGGTTAAATAACTGATAAACGTATAAATGTGCAATGCAATTTAACTCTAAAAACCGAGCAGAGGTTCAAGTCTAAGCATCCCCTACAAATGGCGGATACTTAAATCTCTCAAACCATCACTCTGATACCAACTTGAAAGGCCCAATTTTTTTTTAATAAATATGTAAATTGTATACATTGATAAAACTAGCGGAAGCGTATTTTCTACATCATACGGGTTTATTTCAAACGTCCCATTAAAATACTAAACTTTGCAAAATACATAACAATGACTCTTTAAACTTGGTAAAGAAGTTGTTTCTTGATTTAGGGGCATTCCAAACTGTTAACAAATGATGGAAATGAGAAGCTCGTTACCTAACCAACGAGCTACATAATTTTAACCCACTACGCCCCATTTAGCATGTACATGGTCTCATCTTGCATACCTACAAAATATAAACTGAGAACGGTAAGTCTATAAGACTAAGTGAGATAACGGAACTGTATTAGATCATAAATTGAACATAAGCATGATGCTGAATAAGTATATATATATAGTACTATTCTGACTACATGAAGCATAATGTTGACTAACTACATAAGCACGACACTAACTCATTAAATACATGATACACCATGTTACCGACCGAGTACATAAGCATACCGAGTGCGTAACTGACTACATATCTAAGCACATACTTGGTGCATAACTGATCGGGTACATAAGCACATAATGGGTGCGTAAAGCACATACTGACTGAGTGCATAAGCACATACTGACTGAGTACTTCTAGTACTATACTGGCTGAGTGCATAAGCATATACTGGCTGAGTGCACAACCGACTGAATACATAACTGACGAGCCATATAAACATGTTAATAATCCATATAGGATGTCTGAGTTCCGATTTTGGAACATTTATTATTCTAAGGCTCGATTTTCCACTAAGGAGGTCTAAGTTCCAACTTTTTCTGGAACAACTGTACGTGGTCACATTACTGACTGTATACTTACAGTACTAAATACATTGACTAATGCATAAAGTACCATTTTGACTAATTAAGTGCATAAAGCACTTGGGGCACCTTATAAACTGCATAAGCATATACCTAATATAATATGACATGCATATATAAATGCATCGCCAAAAGTGCATAAAGCACCTTGCACATATTACTAAACACATATAACATTCATATATAAATTAAGGTTAAACTAAATACTTGTGCTTGACTACAACATGATACTAAGCTGAGTCTAAGTTGAATATAGAAACTGAGCAATAATATAGTTACGAGGTTAAACTAAGATATGATACTAAAATTGAATTAATTACTAAAATTGTACTATAAGATAAACTGAGGCTGAGCTATAACTTGATACTACAGTTGAACTACTATAAACATAATGCTGAGACCGCTATGGCATATAACTAAGTTTTCGCTATAAATAATACTGACATTGAACCACGACATACTACTGAATAAGACCAATTGGGTCTACTTAATACTGAATATGGCCAAAAAGATCAACATCATAGTTAATATGACCAAACGGGTCAACTTGATGCTTAATATGACCAAACAGTTCAACTTGATGCTTAATATGAGTAAATGGGTCAACTTGATGCTTAATATGACCAAACAGGTCAACTTGATGCTTAATATGGCCAAAAATGTCAACATGATACTGAATATGACCCAACGGGTCAACTTGATACCTAATATGACCAAACATGTCAACATGATACTTAATATAACCACACGGGTCAACATAATACTTAATATGATGAACAGGTCAACAAGATAGTTAATATGACCCAACGGGTCAACTTGATGCTTAATATGGCCAAACATGTCAACATGATACTGAATATGACCCAACGGGTCAACTTGATACTTAACATGACCAAACATGTCAACACTTAATATGACCACACGGGTCAACATGATACTTAATATGACCAACAGGTCAACATGATAGTTAATACGACCCAACGGGTCAACTTGATACTTTATATGACCAAAGAGGTCAACATGATACTTAATATAACCAAACGGGTCAACATGATACCGAATATGACCACACGGGTCAACATGATGCTAATATGACCAACAGGTCAACATGATAGCTAATATGACCCAACGGGTCAACTTGATACTTTATATGACCAAATAGGTCAACATGATACATAACTTACATAGTACTTGAGATATAGCAAGATATATATATATATATATATATATATATATATATATATATATATATATATATATATATATATATATATACACTAAACGCGCTTAATCTACTGAACAAAACATGTTAACTGAAAATCTGTTACTCACCTGGGCCATATAATGCAAGATGAATGATTATGAATATGCCTCAAACACCTATATCATGATAGATTCACACGTATAATGTTAACACGTATAGGCATAAATACAACATGATAGTGCAAATATAAGTGCAACTAAGCATACATAAACTAACTATAATGCATAAACTCATAAACTAGTTATGGCGTAAATCTCGCCAAACATGCACTACTATGCCCGCGAACTCGAGCTAAGCTAACCAAGTCTTGTCATTTGGCTCTATACTTTCATAACAATAATTATAACTACATGGGCTGAGAACATAAGCTATCATAGCATATAATCACCCAGGACTTGCAAAAACATCATATTATGTCATAATTATCAAAACACTAAACAAAGTGTTTGCTGATTTTTCAAACACAACTAATGATTGCTGAAAATTTCAGCAACTTGTTTAACATCACAAATCGCTCCTCAGCTTTCATGTGCTCCACTATGTGTTTCGTAGGTTTTTGGTAACGTTGTTCCTTCCTCCGTTGGTCCTCCTGTATATCTCCTTCATTGTAGCTAGAGAAGATAGTACCAATGCCGTGTGCTGTTTGGAACTTAACTGTAGCATGCACAGTGGAGACCACGATGCCCATTGCTTGCATGGTTGTTCTTCCAATTAGCATATTATAGGGGGACTGGGACCTTACGATGACAAAATTGAGAGTCTCCGTCCTCGCAAATCTTCCTTCTCCAAGTGTCACCTCCAAAGGTATTTCTCCTAGGGGCCACAAACGTTCACCCGAGAATCCTACCAGAGGCATCTTTGGCTCCACTTGTTTGGCCCTAATCAAAGGCTTAAGCTTCATGAGGCAATATTCGTAGATTATCTCACAGGAGCTTCCACAATCCATATAGACTTTGTTAACTATGTTTAAGATTACCACCTTATTAACTACCGGATCCCTAGAGGTAGGCCTTCGCATCTCGTACGGGAGTGTTATTTCTTCTACTCCGGGCATCTCTCTCTCGACCAACCTCTTTTTCAAGCTGGAGGAGTCTCTGTAAACCATTAGAATGGGGGCCTCTTGTGGTGTGGTGTCTTTTCCCAATTGTGTATCGGTGGCCCTCTCCTTGCCCTTCTTTATTCCCTTTACTAGGTGCGTCAACTATCCAGACCTCACTGCCTCTTCTATTTATTTCTTCAACTCCCGGCAACTAATTATTTCATGGCCAAAGTCCTCGTGGAAGTAACAGTACTTAGTCATGTCCTTCTTCTTAACCTTTCCCGTCATACGAGGGGTGCTTCGAAGGCTTTCACAGCTTTTTTTGTGACTAGAATTTCTCTTGAGGACTTCGTCAGGCTTCCCATCAAACCATGATTTGGGCCTTTGCTGTAAGGGGTAAACCTGTTACGGTTCTTGTTCTTGTTCTTTGATTCTTCCCATGAAGAGGACTTTGGGAGTTTGTGGTTGTGTTCTCTGCAATCGACCGGAGCCCCATTGGTGGATACCTCCTTAGCTTCTATCCAGGTGTATGTTTTTTCTATCAGACCTTTATAGGTTACCGGAAGGTCCGTGGATAAGAACTCCACCAGGTTGCGTTTTGTAAGCCATGCACGAAACCGGAGATACGTTGTTCTTCATGTAAACCCAGGATTTGCAGAGTTTCGTCTGTGTATCTTGTAATGAAACTTATTGTACTTTCGTTCTCTTCTGCTTAATGTTATGCACAATGAGATGCGTCCTTGTGAACTTCTTCTGTTGGCTGAAGTGAGAGCGAAATTTAGCCTTCAAGTCATCAAGGTTAATGATGATGCCTGGTTTCTACCCATTCCACCAGATACATGCGGGATTTCGAAGGGTGTAGGTAAACATGTCACAAGCTACGGGCATGACCCACTTTTGCAACCTTATAGCTCCTTCGAACAAGTGTATAACGTTATCTGGATCTCCTTTTTCATCATAGGTGTCTATAGGCGAAGGCATCTTCAAACCGTCGGGTAACGGATAGTCCTCAATACATCTTACAAAAGGCGTCGCAGGGCCCGCAGACTCTGGGTATAGACAATTGTAAGGTGGCATGTTCATAGGGACAGTGTTGTATGGATTATGAGGAGGAGGTACCCCCGAAGGGGTTTGATTAGGATAAGGAGGATAAGGTGTTCCCATGTTGAAAGGGTAGCCGTTGTACATAGTATACGAGGGGTACGCCATGGGCTGCCCGTAGGGTATAGTAGCTTATGGGAACTGGTTGTTACTAGGTTATACACTCGCGGGAGGGTAAAGGTTCTGAGGATAACTCGAAGTTTGAAACGGGGGGTTCATTCCATCGGGAGGAAGGCTTCCTCTTGTGTTGAACAAATACGGATTGCCTCCCATACCAGATGCCTGGGAAGGCTGCAGTGGAACCCATGTATCGGTTCTCCCCAAATGTGCAGCTAATAGTGGAGGTAGGTTTACCTCCATGTTTTCTCTTCGTTGGCTCCTCCCATTAGAGCCTTCAGCAACCGTTCTCTCTCTCCTTGTGGGGGCCCTTTTAGGGACTCCCTCAAAACCTACCAATCTTCCACTGGCCCTTCTAACAACAGGGGACCCAATACGTAGGATCGATTGAGTAGCCCCAGGAACTGAAGGTCTCGGCTCCATTTCTATCTCTTCGTCATATTCATCACTGGAGTATTCCAACTCCCTTATCATCTCTATGTTCCTAACTTGTCTCCTTCAGGCCCTTAACAAAGATTCTAGTTCTTCGTAATTAGCCTTGACAAAGGCAGGGCTAATGACAGGTTCTGGGTTGGCTGATGATGATGCATGGTCATTGGGTGTTATTTCATGGTGAGAACGTGTTGTGAAGGCGGATGCCGTAATTGGCGGAAGACTGTTGGTGTCAGTTACTTGTATTGGGGTTAAAGTATAGAAACTCGGTGGGGGTGTAACTTCTCTTTCTGTATCCATGCTGGAAATGTAGTGAGTATGTTTGACTGGTTATTTGCTTGGACTAACGAGACCAATTGTAGCGTGTCTCACGGATGGCGCCACTGATTGTACAATAATTTGCATGTCTAGGCCTTCGATGATGATCAAAGGATATAGGGGATGTTTTGGTTGAGCCAAGCTTGTGTCTAACTTGAAAATAAGAAATACGAAGACACTACATTAAGTAATTGCGCGGGGGTTGGGCCCTGCGAACCACCTCCAGCGTGTGAATAAGTATTTTGTATGAAAAGTTTTAGTGAAAATATAGTAAAGTAGAGTTATTGAGATTGCCTACCAGACTTGTGGATCGTCCAAGCTATTTATAGGAAAAACAGCTTGGAGAGTGCTTACACCTTTTTCGGAGATCATGGGGCATCCCATAATAAGTGGCAACCGCTAGGGGTTAGTGTCCACTCCTCCTGGTTTAGCGGGAAAGCTAACGATGGAGATGAGACGTGGGTTAGACTTGGTATTCCCTATGTTTAGGCTTAGCATTACTCCATCCTTACATTTCATCGAAGGATACCCGAAGGGTTTAATCCTTCGACTGGCAAATTCCCATCTGGTAACTAGGTCATTGGTGACTAGTTTTACGCCAATGAAAGTGTTAGGAGGCTAGCTAGAGCCTGCAATTATGTAGGTTTCAAGCAGGACCGAAGGGGAGTCCTTCGACCTGTTCGGAGGGTACATTATCACAATCAAATTTGATAAACAAAAGTATTCTTATTACAATCACCTTCTAGTTTCTTTGTTGTACCAAGAAAAATGGTTAAAAATAATCATTTACAGATAAATTGATGGCGAGGGACAGGAGTTGGGTTTCGAGTCTTTGGGCTCAATTCAAAACGAAAGTGGCTAAACGGCACGCGGGCTTTTAACCTGGATTCCGGTCCAATGAAGCTTCCCTTGGAGCCGGTCCTTTTAGGGTTTTATTTGTGTTCATTTGTTTCTTGTTAGTTCTTATATAAAGACTTATTGGTTATTTAAGTTTCAAAGAGTTTTAATAGAGATCACTATTTGGAGGTTATTCCAACGTTTTCTAGGGTTGGTAATTGACTCTAGGGTTTCAATCAAACATTGGTAATTGGTGTTTGATCTTTGTTAATCGTTGGTAATTGGAGATTAATGTTTATTCCGGTTTAACTCTAACGTTGGTAATTGACATTAGGGTTTTATCTTTCCGCTACGCTATCAAGTGGTATCAAGAGACCAGGAAATCTCGGGATGTCGGAACACGGGGCTGTCATTGATCCTCGCGATGTCGAGATTGCACGGCTTCGAGCACAGGTTCGAGAACTTCAGATAAATCCATTTCACAGGTACGAAAGCTAATACACGAGTACGCAAAGTGAGTCCGAAGTTCAGGAAGAAGACGACGAGTATAGTAATCCTTTTCATCGTTGTCGCTCACCATCACAACGCAGGCGTCATCGCTCACCACCAGAACCACGGGCTGTCGATCCACTTCGGTCATTAGGGTTTCGCATGGAGATACCAGAATTTGATGGAGGAGTACAACCGGATGAGTTTTGATGAGTGCTCAAACACTCATCATTTTTGGTCTAATCTGAACTGCAAAACATACAAAAACACTCAGAAATGCATCAAAATACCAAAAATATTTCAAAATTGTGTTTTATATGTTTTAGATGCAAAATGAGCAAAAAACAGACGAAAAACGTACAAAGTTGCAAAATTGGCAGTTTCAGTCCCCCAACTTTAATAAAATTACAAAACTAGTCCCTGGATATTCAAAATATAGAAAATTATCACCAAAGGTCATTTTGAAATCATAAGTTGTCATATTTAGTCCTTTGGTGAAAAATTGGAAAAGTTTTGGAAAATTGCAGTTTAGTCCCTGGAGTTACAGATTTTGGCAGATTTGGTCCCTGGTAGGATAATTTTGAAAGAAAAATCACTTTTGGTCATTGGGGAAGTCACAAAAGTCAATTTTAGTCCTTGGGATGAAAGTTTGGGAAATTTACATTTTTGGTCCCTCTACTTTCACATTTTACATTTTTGGTCCCCGGGATTTAAATTATGGAAATATTAACTTTTATGGTCCTTGTATTATTGAAGATTGGAAATGTTGGACCTTATGAGTACTTTTCTATAAGTGACATTTCAGCCCCCAAGTTTCATAAATTACAAAAGTGGTCCTTATGGTTTCTTAAGTGCTAAACTAAACAAACAAACCAAACGGACCCTTTTTAATTATTTAACCTAACAAAAACCAAACCCAAACCAAACTAATCCTACAACCAGCCCACCAAACTAGCCTACCCAAGCCCACTTCACCCACAGCCCACCACTAATACCAATTTCCCCCCGTTTTTAATATAAAACCACCCCAAGTCAACATTCAGTCAACCTTCCACCTCCCTCACCACTTGATCTGGTAAACCACTGCAACACACCTCAACCCCCCTCCTCCACGTCAGCAGCCCCATCCCTTGTCCCCCTAGCCTCCAATACATTCCAAAACTCCATAAATTTCCCACAAATTGCTCCAAGTTACCCCTAGCTGCCAAAACAACTTTTCCCGCCTAAACCTATTCAAAGGCCAGGATCAACACAAAGCCATCCAAGGGCTGTGATTCATGTGGGAAAGTCAAGGAGTACCTCTGGGACTTATAAAAAGAAAAAAGAAAGAAGAGAAGATCCAGTAGAGAGTAGCAGTAGTCATATTTTAGGTTTAAGGTCGACCAATGTAATTTTCTCCTTTTTAGTTGTAATTTTCAGTTTCAATCAGTTGTAATCTACATTTTAAGCATAATTTGATCTTAATTTAATCCTAATTCCAGTTTCTATTGGGAATTGCAGTTTTAGCATAATTTCATGAAAAGTCTCTTTTAGTTTTACCATTGTTCAAAGTTCTTTTTCATTGTTCATACAAGTTAGTTTAGCTTAGTATGAACCTTTCATAAGCTCTGGAAACCAAAAAAATCAGGTTTACTTGAATATTAGAAAAATACTCAAAAATCCAAATTAAATAGAAAAAAAAATCCAAAAATCAGTCCACAAGTTGATGGGAGCATGGAGCAATGTTACTTGTTGACAACAATGGTTTAGATGTCTCATGGGAGGCAGTAGAACTAGTGTGAGTACTTGGTTACTTGTTTAGGAGTCACAGGATCACATTGTAAGTAAAAATCTAAATTTCTTGCTTTGCACTATTTCATTGTTTCATTTCTGGGTTGTTTGTTGTTTCCAAGCTTATTGGAAGTAGTGGTGCTAAAATGTTGCTTAGTTTACATTAACTGTTCATTGGGTCTCATTATGCTCATATTTTTTTTACTTAACTGCCATACTTAGCACCTTAGTGATTTTCATGATATGATTGTTAATCCTGATGTTTAAGAGCTCATTCAAGTTTAGTTTGTCATTATAGATGATAATAAATCAGTTTCATAGGTTGAATTCATCAAATGCCATGAGAATCAAAATATCATAACTGTTAAAGGGGTGTTTGGCTAAAGCTTGTTTGCCACATTCTAGTTGTTATTTTAGTGTTGTTTTGGTGTAGCTTTATTGTATTAAGTTATATTAGGTTAAAACAGGTCTCAATTTCTAGTCCTAAAGCCAAAAAGTCAAATCAACACCAAATCCACCACAACAGTTAACTGTTGTGGATTTTGGATTTCAAAATCACCCATTTAGTTTAAAAGTTGTCTTCCTAGCCTAGTTTAGTCTTAGTATAGCCTAACACATCTATTTCAGTCATTAAATCAAGAATCAAAAGTCATAAAAGTCAAAGTAGCAAAGTTTCTTCAAAAGTCAAAGTTGTTTGTTCAGATTTTCACAAAATTTCAAAGAATTTATTTGATTTATGTGTTTGCTTTCATGAAGTAAATCTTGTTTCATTAGATAGTATACCACCCCAACTATTGATTTCCCCCCTCCTTTCATTTTTGTGATTTTATTTGAGGGCCCCACAGCCACCCAAAGTGGGCTGCAGGGAACACCTCTGCTCTGTCTCAGCAGACACACCACCACCACAACCACTTGGTGGTGGTTTTCCAGCCAACCTAGTGGGCCCCAGGCCATTAATCTTGTTCCCCTCAACCCCCTCCTACCACACACCACATTTTGACCCATGGTTTGACTTCATACCCACTGGGTCCCACTTGGAATCTCCACACAAGTCTGTCCCATTTTTAGTTAAGTTTCAAAGTTCCAATGTGCTTATTGCTAGCTTTTAGCTTATTCTGAGGTCCACTTGTGCTTTTTCCAGCTTAAACAGGTTCTAATAAGTTATTTGTACCAGACTTAATCATTGTGGGTCCCACTCTTGGTCATTTAAGCTCATTTTCCATTTTGGTCAACTGTGGTCAACTGTCTCACTAATAAGCTCTCCACAGCTTATTATTAAGTTCTAAAAAGTTTGTTTTTACAAAAGTTTGTTGTTTTTAGATGTAAAGTAGGTTTCTAAAATAAAAATCCAGAAAAAACAAAGTATTTTTAAGTGATAGTTTCTATTTAATTTTATTTAATTTTAATTTTCATTTTTATATTTTTCTTAAGAACTTAGCTTTTTTTATATTTTTCTTAATTTCCTCTTAAGTTAAAGTAGTTATAATAATTTTATCAGATTTTTATTTCATCATTTGGTATTTATTATATTTAATATTAGTTTTATTAATTATTAATTAATATTAAGTTTAAAATAGCATAATTAGTTTTTATTAAGTAAAACTTAGTTTTTATATTTTTTATAGCTTTTATATGTTATAAAGTAATTTTAGAAATTTTCTTATAATTTTTACTGTTCATTTAGTATTTTTCTTAATTTAAAATAGTTAATTAGATAATTAGTACTTAATTAGTAATTTATTAATAGAAAAACCACAAAAAGACAAAAATACATATTTTTAATTTTAAAAGTTATTTTTAGTTATTTGATAATTTTAGAAATTTTATTTTCATTTTTCTAGTATTTAAATAATATTGTATTATATTTAAGTTGTTTAAATATTAATAATTAGTAATAATTAGTATTTAATTAATATTAAATAATTAATTAGTGTAAAAATTAATTTTCTTTTTCTAAAAATTTTCTTTTACCTTTTAGTTTGTAAAAAAGTCATTTTCACCCCCTGGGTGTTTTCAGATTTCACTTTTCACTTTTTATTTCGTACGTTTACGTTTTATTTAAACGTAACGTACGCGTTTTTAGGTTTAAATCGTTTCTGGTTTTTCCCACTTTCTTGTCTTATTCATATAGCTTGTTTAAGCTATTTCTTCGTATATTTCTTAGTTCAAATAACTCAAAACCCCTTTCTGTCCAAATTCACCCGATCACGAAACCGTTTGTTAACCATTCACACCTCGCTGGGACATAACGACCCGGGGAAACCACTATATTCCACGGAGCATTGAATCTAGGCTGTTTGACCTGGTTGACCATTCCGTGGTCAATTAGGTTGACCGTTTGGAGCCAATCAATTTTTGGCGCCGCTGCCGGGGAGGTTGTGTGCGTTTTCTAAACGGTTTTTCTGATTAGTGTCTTTGGAATTCGTTCCATTGTACATTTATCCATCCTTTGTTCATATTTTCCCATTATCAAAACAAAACCGTTCACGAAAACATTTTAACTCAGTTTTCAACGAACACAAAAGAAACCTAAAAACATTTTCTTTATCATTTGTACAAAATGTATTTCCAAAAACCCAAAAATATTCACCTTTACCCTCTCACATCTTTGATTCTTCATCCCTGCCCCTCTATACACATTTGATTCTTTCTATATCTCATCCACACTTTCTGGTTTGCCAATGGTGTGGTAATCCTTATAATGGTGGCAATTGCCCCAGCTGTGGCATGGTAGAGTCAGGAAACGGGTCTGTCTATAACTAGAATCCCTATTCCTACCATGACACAACTGATTCATTCCATCAGTTACCACACCATCAGTCTCAGCAGTTTTACTGTTGTGAGTACTGTGGTGGTTCACACTACAGTTCTGATTGTCAATCGGAAAACACGCTTGTCTATGAGCAGTTTCCCGATAACAATTATGACTCTAGCACATACGACTCACAGCCTCAACAGTTTTACTGTTGTGATTACTGTGGAGGTCCACACTTCAGCTCAGATTGTCAAACGGGTAATCCATACCCTTGTGACAATTTCGACACACCTTATTACGACCAACCTCCACAGTACGATATGAATCAAGCACTTCTTCCAGAAATGCAAAATATGATGAAAATCGTTGATGAGCTTAAGGGTTTAGTTAAAGACTTTGCCCAAAGACATACTCATAAAAAATCTATGGAAGAATTGCTGGCTGAAGAGCAGGCTGCTAGAATAAATTCCCAAGATGCTTATGAAAAATCTGTTAGGGAATCCATTGCAAGAGAAAAAGCAGCCAAATCTAGCTCTTTGTTCCGTTTTATTCCTGATGACAGTGATGATGAGGATACACTTGATATCCTTGAATTTTATAAAACTTCATCAAGTTCATCAGATGAGATTCCATCAGTTGAGATTCCATCTCAACCCACTCTTATCGCACCCGAGGTTTCCACTCACTCTCTGAACATGGGGGATGAGCATCTTAGCACTATTCCTAATAAGGAATCGGACGAATTAATAAAGTCTAGTGTTGAGATCCTTGTCCCAATCCCAAGAGAGTCACATGGAACTTTGGATGATATGTGTGATATTCCTTCACCCATTGAGTGTCCTAACGATCATTTTGAGACTTTCTCAGATTTTAATGATGATTGTACATCTCATGGAGACATTGAGTATATTGAGGCACCACTACCTCATTCTGATGTTGATCCTCTTCTTGAGGAGTTCGCTGATGAACGTACTCACATCAATCTACTTTCATTGGAAAGTGATGATGGTCTCCTCGAATTCCAAGCCGATCTGGGAGAAATTGAAAGTCTCCTATATCCTGATCCGTCACTCACTTCTTATCCCAGCAGTCCAATAGAGAATATTGATCACTTTGTTCCCGAAACTTTCAATACTACTCTCACCAATCCTCTATTTGAATTCGACTCTGAATTCACTTTGATTTCTGATAATCCACTCTTTGATATTCAGAATGAGGATTGTGATGAGTCCACCATGGAACATGAGTTCACAGATTCACATCTTGTGAATAATTCTCTTCATGAGGAGTTCTCCGGTGAACTCACTCATCATGTCACGACTCCTCCGGAGTTTGATATCCCGGCGGGAGATGCACTCAATCATGAGAATTTGCAAATTCCCACCCACCCTCCCGGGTTGTTTACGAGCTTACCCTTTGAAATCCAAACTCAGGCTATTGAGCCTCCTCTCGAGGAAGAAGATCAAATCATGCTTTTTATCATGATTTTCTTCCTTTTCTTCACCTATAAGGTGACTTCTCTTGTTCTTCACTCCTTCGGGAATGAAGACACTATATTTGATCCCGGCATTTTCATGTATCATTCTCTTGAGCCGGATACTTATCTCATCAGTGTGGAACTTTCACGTGCTTCAAATGTTTGTCCAAACATCTTGAATGAAAGTCCGATTGAGATTGTTTCTTCCACATCATGATTCCCCAATGACAAATGAATTAGGGGTCGAGTCAAGCTAGCGACTCGGTAAACAAAAATAGTAGCATGCATATAGGGTTTTCACCCTAAGTGTGGGGGAGTCCCCCATGCTAGGGTTACATATAGAGTGAAAAAACAAAATGGTTTTTCCACGCTTAGCTTGTAATGTTGCCCTTTTACATTTAAAATGTCGGCATAATAGCCGGGATTTTGAATATTGAGGACAATATTCATGCTAAGTATGGGGGGGGGGGGGGGTATTTCGCTATTCTAGCGAATTTTATCACATTTTACTATATAATACCCCCGTTTTAGCCAAAATTTCAAAAATTTTAAAATTTTTTCACTAGTGCTTTAAAATTTTTGTGGTAATCAGTCCGCCTTGTCTAAGCGACAAAAGGGATTGGCTAGTCCAGGAGCAAACGACTCTTGGTAAAGACATCTCAAATCCGTTTACGGCTTGCAATTTGCCCAAAATTGTATGGTTCCTCAACTCCCCGAAAACAAATGAGTTGGCTAGCCCGCAAGATTATGGCTTGTGGCAAAGGCAGTGGAAAATCCATAATTGGTAATCAGCTCACCAAGATGTTGACTATTCCATCAAGAGCTGGCTAGTCCAGAAGCAAACGGCTTTTGGTAAAGACTACTCAAATCCGTTGACAGCTGGTGGTTTGCTCAAAATCACACGGTTATCAGGTGTGCCACAGTTCTTACACCTGGCTACTCCAGAAGTGATGGCTTTTGGTAAAGAGTTTTTCAAATCCATCAAGTTTTCAAAACAGTATTGCTAGGGACTAGCAATAGTTTAGTGTGGGGGATTGATGAGTGCTCAAACACTCATCATTTTTGGTCTAATCTGAACTACAAAACATACAAAAACGCTCAGAAATGCATCAAAATACCAAAAGTATTTCAAAATTGTGTTTTATATGTTTTAGATGCAAAATGAGCAAAAAACAGACGAAAAACGTACAAAGTTGCAAAATTGGCAGTTTCAGTCCCCTAACTTTCATAAAATTACAAAACTAGTCCCTGGATATTCAAAATATAGAAAATTATCACCAAAGGTCATTTTGAAATCATAAGTTGTCATATTTAGTCCTTTGGTGAAAAATTGGAAAAGTTTTGGAAAATTGCAGTTTAGTCCCTGGAGTTACAGATTTTGGCAGATTTGGTCCCTGGTGGGATAATTTTGAAAGAAAAATCACTTTTGGTCATTGGGGAAGTCACAAAAGTCAATTTTAGTCCTTGGGATGAAAGTTTGGGAAATTTACATTTTTGGTCCCTCTACTTTCACATTTTACATTTTTGGTCCCCGGGATTTAAATTATGGAAATATTAACTTTTATGGTCCTTGTATTATTGAAGATTGGAAATGTTGGACCTTATGAGTACTTTTGTATAAGTGACATTTCAGCCCCCAAGTTTCATAAATTACAAAAGTGGTCCTTGTGGTTTCTTAAGTGCTAAACTAAACAAACAAACCAAACGGACCCTTTTTAATTATTTAACCTAACAAAAACCAAACCCAAACCAAACTAATCCTACAACCAGCCCACCAAACTAGCCTACCCAAGCCCACTTCACCCACAACCCACCAGTAATACCAATTTCCCCCCGTTTTTAATATAAAACCACCCCAAGTCAACATTCAGTCAACCTTCTACCTCCCTCACCACTTGGTCTGGTAAACCACTGCAACACACCTCAACCCTCCTCCTCCACGTCAGCAGCCCCATCCCTTGTCCCCCTAGCCTCCAATACATTCCAAAACTCCATAAATTTCCCACCAATTGCTCCAAGTTACCCCTAGCTGCCAAAACAACTTTTCCCGCCTAAACCTATTCAAAGGCCAGGATCAACACAAAGCCATCCAAGGGCTGTGATTAATGTGGGAAAGTCAAGGAGTACCTCTGGGACTTATAAAAAGAAAAAAGAAAGAAGAGAAGATCCAGTAGAGAGTAGCAGTAGTCATATTTTAGGTTTAAGGTCGACCAATGTAATTTTCTCCTTTTTAGTTGTAATTTTCAGTTTCAATCAGTTATAATCTACATTTTAAGCATAATTTGATCTTAATTTAATCCTAATTCCAGTTTCTATTGGGAATTGCAGTTTTAGCGTAATTTCATGAAAAGTCTCTTTTAGTTTTACCATTGTTCAAAGTTCTTTTTCATTGTTCATACAAGTTAGTTTAGCCTAGTATGAACCTTTCATAAGCTCTGGAAACCAAAAAAATCAGGTTTACTTGAATATTAGAAAAATACTCAAAAATCCAAATTAAATAGAAAAAAAATCCAAAAATCAGTCCACAAGTTGATGGGAGCATGGAGCAATGTTACTTGTTGACAACAATGGTTTAGATGTCTCATGGGAGGCAGTAGAACTAGTGTGAGTACTTGGTTACTTGTTTAGGAGTCACAGGATCACATTGTAAGTAAAAATCTAAATTTCTTGCTTTGCACTATTTCATTGTTTCATTTCTGGGTTGTTTGTTGTTTCCAAGCTTATTGGAAGTAGTGGTGCTAAAATGTTGCTTAGTTTACATTAACTGTTCATTGGGTCTCATTATGCTCATATTTTTTTTACTTAACTGCCATACTTAGCACCTTAGTGATTTTCATGATATGATTGTTAATCCTGATGTTTAAGAGCTCATTCAAGTTTAGTTTGTCATTATAGATGATAATAAATCAGTTTCATAGGTTGAATTCATCAAATGCCATGAGAATCAAAATATCATAACTGTTAAAGGGGTGTTTGGCTAAAGCTTGTTTGCCACATTCTAGTTGTTATTTTAGTGTTGTTTTGGTGTAGCTTTATTGTATTAAGTTATATTAGGTTAAAACAGGTCTCAATTTCTAGTCCTAAAGCCAAAAAGTCAAATCAACACCAAATCCACCACAACAGTTAACTGTTGTGGATTTTGGATTTCAAAATCACCCATTTAGTTTAAAAGTTGTCTTCCTAGCCTAGTTTAGTCTTAGTATAGCCTAACACATCTATTTCAGTCATTAAATCAAGAATCAAAAGTCATAAAAGTCAAAGTAGCAAAGTTTCTTCAAAAGTCAAAGTTGTTTGTTCAGATTTTCACAAAATTTCAAAGAATTTATTTGATTTATGTGTTTGCTTTCATGAAGTAAATCTTGTTTCATTAGATAGTATACCACCCCAACTATTGATTTCCCCCCTCCTTTCATTTTTGAGATTTTATTTGAGGGCCCCACAGCCACCCAAAGTGGGCTGCAGGGAACACCTCTGCTCTGTCTCAGCAGACACACCACCACCACAACCACTTGGTGGTGGTTTTCCAGCCAACCTAGTGGGCCCCATGCCATTAATCTTGTTCCCCTCAACCCCCTCCTACCACACACCACATTTTGACCCATGGTTTGACTTCATACCCACTGGGTCCCACTTGGAATCTCCACACAAGTCTGTCCCATTTTTAGTTAAGTTTCAAAGTTCCAATGTGCTTATTGCTAGCTTTTAGCTTATTCTGAGGTCCACTTGTGCTTTTTCCAGCTTAAACAGGTTCTAATAAGTTATTTGTACCAGACTTAATCATTGTGGGTCCCACTCTTGGTCATTTAAGCTCATTTTCCATTTTGGTCAACTGTGGTCAACTGTCTCACTAATAAGCTCTCCACAGCTTATTATTAAGTTCTAAAAAGTTTGTTTTTACAAAAGTTTGTTGTTTTTAGATGTAAAGTAGGTTTCTAAAATAAAAATCCAGAAAAAACAAAGTATTTTTAAGTGATAGTTTCTATTTAATTTTATTTAATTTTAATTTTCATTTTTATATTTTTCTTAAGAACTTAGCTTTTTTTATATTTTTCTTAATTTCCTCTTAAGTTAAAGTAGTTATAATAATTTTATCAGATTTTTATTTCATCATTTGGTATTTATTATATTTAATATTAGTTTTATTAATTATTAATTAATATTAAGTTTAAAATAGCATAATTAGTTTTTATTAAGTAAAACTTAGTTTTTATATTTTTTATCGCTTTTATATGTTATAAAGTAATTTTAGAAATTTTCTTATAATTTTTACTGTTCATTTAGTATTTTTCTTAATTTAAAATAGTTAATTAGATAATTAGTACTTAATTAGTAATTTATTAATAGAAAAACCACAAAAAGACAAAAATACATATTTTTAATTTTAAAAGTTATTTTTAGTTATTTGATAATTTTAGAAATTTTATTTTCATTTTTCTAGTATTTAAATAATATTGTATTATATTTAAGTTGTTTAAATATTAATAATTAGTAATAATTAGTATTTAATTAATATTAAATAATTAATTAGTGTAAAAATTAATTTTCTTTTTCTAAAAATTTTCTTTTACCTTTTAGTTTGTAAAAAAGTCATTTTCACCCCCTGGGTGTTTTCAGATTTCACTTTTCACTTTTTATTTCGTACGTTTACGTTTTATTTAAACGTAACGTACGCGTTTTTAGGTTTAAATCGTTTCTGGTTTTTCCCACTTTCTTGTCTTATTCATATAGCTTGTTTAAGCTATTTCTTCGTATATTCCTTAGTTCAAATAACTCAAAACCCCTTTCTGTCCAAATTCACCCGATCACGAAACCGTTTGTTAACCATTCACACCTCGCTGGGACATAACGACCCGGGGAAACCACTATATTCCACGGAGCATTGACTCTAGGCTGTTTGACCTGGTTGGCCATTCCGTGGTCAATTAGGTTGACCGTTTGGAGCCAATCAAGTTTATTGATTGGCTCCATACGGTGGAAGGTGTCTTTGATTTGAAAGAGGTACCAGATTATTTAAAGGTTAAGTTAGTAGCAGTTAAGTTAAAGAAACATGCATCACTTTGGTGGGAACATTTGAAATGTAAATGAGCACACGAACGTAAAAACAAAATTGACTCATGGGATAAGATGAAAAGGTTATTGCAAAAAAAGTTTTTACCAGTTAATCATAGACAGGATGCATTTTTGGAGTATCATGCTTTGAGGCAAGGGACATTAACAGTGGCAGAATATATTCTTGAGTTTGAAAGACTACGTATGAGGTGTGGTACAGACGAAGAGGAAGAACAAGTTATTACGCGGTTTTTAGGTGGTCTACGTTTAGATATAGCAGACGCGATACAGCTAACCCAATATTATTCATTTGATGATGTTTGCTGGTTGGCGTCTCGCGTTGAAAAACAACTCAAGGCTCGTGGTTGGTTCACAACTTCACAGCCCAATCAAAGCTTGGGGTTGCCAACTAGAGCCGTGAGTTCTGCCACGCAGCCAAAGGTACCCGAACAAGTTATCACAACACCAGAGTCAAACCCAACTCCGGGGGTAATACGATGTTATAAATGCCATGGGTTGGGTCACCTAAAGAAAGATTGTCCAAATAAAAAGTTGGTTGTTTTTGTGAATGATAACGAGGTCACCCTTGATGTTTGTAACGCTGATGGTTCGGATGCTGAGTGTGAAGTTCTTTACCCAGACCGTGGTAAGGCATCGATTTCACAGCGGGTTCTTAGTGCATCTATGGTTCTTGATGCGGATGATACTACGTGGTTACATCACAATATTTTTTGCACCAAGTGTACAATGAAGGGTAAAGTATGTGATGTTGTTATTGATGGGGGTAGCTGTGATAATATAATCACGGTATCCGCTGTTGAAAAGTTAGGATTCGCCTTGCAACCCCACCCCGATCCGTACCAGTTAACGTGGTTAAAGAAAGGTAACTTGTTAAAAGTTACACACTGTTGTTTAGTGTCGTTTTCTATCGGGAATGAATATACAGATGAACTTTGGTGTGAGGTTATTCTCATGGATGAATGTCATATTCTTTTGGGACGACCGTGGTGGTACGATCGACGGGTAAAACATGATAGTTTTCGAAACACGTATAATTTTCAAAAGGATGGATTAAATATCACATTGGCACCCTTTAATCCAAAGGACACACATATCGAGGCATTGATCCTCTCTAAATCGAAGTTTTTGAGTTGTGCTATGTATCCTAAACCCCCATTGCTTTTCAGTTTAGTAGTTCTGGAAGAAAACCCATCCGCGCCTGCCCCACCGCAGGTTATTCAACCTCTTTTGGCCGAGTTTGGCGACCTTTTCCCTGAAGATATTCCGTCTGGTTTACCACTGGAACGCGACATTCAGCATTGCATTGATTTTCAGCCAGGGGCGAGTATTCCAAACAAACCGGCCTATAGGATGAACCCGAAAGAATATCAAAAACTCCATAAGAAAGTCTCTGAGTTACTTGACAAAGGGTTTATATGTGAAAGTAAAAGTCCTTGTGCCATTCCAGCTATCTTGGTGCCTAAACCAGGGGGTAAGTGATGAGGCGAAAAATGAACCATTTTTAGGGGGTCATTTAAGCCCGGAATTGAATTTATTTGATCAAATATTGCCCTAAATCGTTCCTTTTGTGATTTTAGGTACTTTGGGAGTGAATTCTGGAAAAGGAAGCAGTTTGGACGTTTTTGGAGCATAAAAGTGAAGAAAACGGCAAAGACTTAATTTTTCATGCTAAGATTAGTACCTGACGGCGTCAAGAAGGAAATTATGACGGCGTCAGGAGTAAAATCCATGACGACCAAGAGAAAACCAGAAGGCGTCAAGAGAAGGGCCTCAAGAGTTAATATGATGACGGCCTGCAAAAGGAGTACACGTGACGGCGTCAAACCCAGATCTAGGCAGTCCGAGAATTTATTTGGCAGCGAGATGACGGCGTCAGACATTTTCTCTTGACACCATCACCTTACAAAATCTATATATACTTTTCTATTTTTCATTCATTAAGAGAGGAACTTGTATGGAGAATACTAGGGTCGAACCTAATAAACCCTAGGTCGTTTGTAACAGTATTTTCAAGGGTTTTCACCCCTTGAAACCTTTCATGTTCAATTAAGATAAGTCCTCTTTCAATTCATTCAATATGTCTATGTGTTGTTTGAATATATCTTATGCTTGTCTTGATTTTAATATGGTAGGCTACATCTATCATGTGTTTGCTTAGATGTAATGAAACCTAGATGTTGATTATAGGTTGATTGCTTGTTTATAGTTGTATTGGATGAATGATTTCAATGTTAGGCTTAAGAAAACTGGCAGATCTCCATTGTGTAACATGCTTGAACGTCTTCAGAAACATGAACCGATGTGTACTAGGTTTTAATGGTTGTATTTAATGCATGAGCAAATTCTAGTGATCCCATGTTAGGAGCTTCTTAGCCGGCTCGACATAGGAGTGAAGTAGGCGCTTATAGGATTGGGGAAGTAAGTACGCCACCTCATGAATGGTATTAAGGAATACAATCCATCAACCACGCAACTATAACAAGTAATTAACCTGTAAAAGATATCTAGGGAGTAGTGAAATCTAAGTAAACACAATTCTCCCATATATTTGCTCACACCACTAGTTTAATTTAGTTTATTTTCATTTTTAGTATTTTATTTTGATTGCATCTTAGTAATTGGGTTAGTTGACTTGCAACTAATTCCGCCCACTCCTCTAAAAACCGAGATTTTTAATTGCTTTTATAAAAACTAAAAAAATACAAAAAGAATCATCTCTCATCTCTAGACCTAGTCTTTAGGTTTTCTAATCCTAGCGACACTATTCCTAGCTGAATGATCAATCCCCCGGTACTTGTCACTATACTATACTACAACGATCAGGTACACTACCTGGTGGGGGTTGTAAGCTTCTCGAGATCCCTCGAGAGGTAAAGCCTGGTGCAATCCCTACGCATCAAGTTTTTGGCGCCGCAGCCCGGGGAATAGTTATTGTCTAGGTTTGGATTTCTTTTTATTTGGTCTACTTGATAGATTCCTTTCTAGTAAGATTTTATTTTTATTTTTTTTTAGGTTTACTTTAGTCTATCTTTTCTTTGTGTCTTTGTTTGTAAAAACATTTCCATTGACTATTCAGTTAGCCATTATGGAGAACGCGAATCCACTATACTACCAACCACGAAATTCACCCACTCCAAATGACATCTTGATGTTTAAACAACATGAGGATGAACCTATCTATGATGCATGGGCTCGTTTTAAATATTTACTCCGAAAAGTCCCTCAACATAATTTCGATCTGTGGTCCCAAATTGAAATATTTTACCATCGTGTCGACCACTATACCAAAATGGACGTTGACCATGCCGCAGATGGAGACCTTTGGGGATTAAGTGTTACTGAAGCATGGGAAACCATAGAGAATTGTGCCATACTTGCAAAAAAAATGGATAACCCAACAAACATTGTTACGGATCAATTGATAGCAAGTTTAAGGGAACAAGCAAGAAGATTGTTTGGGGATAAGCATATAGATGAGATAACTGGGTGCACGAAGTGGTTTGATTTCACCACAATACAAGCTGAGCACATTGGTAATCTTGATAAGATGGATGATAGAGTTGAAAATCTAAGCCCACCAAGTACCCCACAAGTCCTACCATCATTTGAGGCATACACACCGCCCGTGACTTATTCGGATGAAGTATAAAAGACTTTAGGAATCCCAATTGAGGTAAAACCTTTGAACCAAACACAGCTAGAGGATATAGGTTTGAATACTTATAATAATAACCATACTCTTAGTTCTAGGGAAGTTCCTAGTTTTGATGAACCGGAGCCTCAACCAAAACCGTTACCTAATCTTCCATCCTTGGATGTGAATTTAGGAATTGAGATAGGTTTCGATCCACCCATCAAACCATATAGTCCGGGTAGTCTTAGGATAAAGGTAGTGGACTCTAAGACTTGTAGAGAGGAAACCAATATAGGAGTGGAAAATGACCTTACATGCTTACATCACCCATTTATGAGTGATCATAAAAAACATTATTGGTTTAAACCGGGTTTATTAGGTCAAGATGAATCCCCAACTAGTAATCTCTTGAAGTTGATTGAAAATGATCCCTTTCTTGGAGAAAATATTAATCCACCTATTAACCCGATTGAATTAGGTAAGGTTATGATGATAGGAGCACACCCCTTTGAGCATATAATTCATCCACCACTCTTTCCTCACGAGGCATACTATTACCAAGTTGGTGCGTATCGCTACTATCACCCACACTTAATCCTAAGTGTAGGGAAAACCTCTCTTATTTCCGTTAAATAAGGGTAGAGTCAGGCTCGTGACTCGAACAAAAACAAGCGCTTCTTGGGAGGCAACCCATGATTTATGTGATTTTTAATTTGTTTGATTGTTACTTGTTTCCGTATGCATGCTTTATTTTTATTGTTAGTAGATCATGTTTCAAAATAAAATGGTGAAAATACTTTATCTTGTCGTTTGGCTTAGTCTTAACTTCATCCAAAGGTATTTCGCAAAAGATAAGTGTAAGGGGAAACCCCAAATATGTTTTTAAGAAACAAACTCGATCATGATTCTCTACAATATTAAGTGAACAAGTATATTCGTATTTGTTATAGTCAAATGCTTGTATCGAGTCATAATGATGTTTTGCAGGATTTTCCAGGAAGTAGGACGAAGTTTCCCCAGAAATTTTCCGGAAACTTAACATAAGAATTTCTGCAGGTCACTTCTGATGGTGTCTGGAGTTAACTCCTGACGGCGTCACGTGTAAAATTCTGGAAATTTTACCAGTTTTGTTTTTCTAACGGAGTCTTAAAGTTTTTGTTGAATCTTTAGTTTTATAATCTCCAGGAAATCTGGAAACATCATTCCACAAGAATTATATCTTACTTTGCTTTTTAGGATTTGTTAGCATATATAGATCTCAGGTTTTACAAGTTATGTATGACAAGAAGATTATTTATATTCTTGAAGGGAAGCTTTGATTGTTCATTTTCTTGGAGGAAGATCTAACCTGGCCACCTTATTATCCATACCGAGTGAATCAGGGGAGTATTTGATTTCATTCATTTTACTTATTTCACTTTTACATTATTTACTTGAACATTGGGGACAATGTTCATCCTAAGTGTAAGGGGAGGGTAAAATGATGATACCTTACAGATACACTTTCGCTTGAGTTTGTTTGTTTGATAGTAGATGTGTAATAAAACTAAGAGAAATACTTGTTAGTGCAATTTTAGTGCCAAATTAAAATTTTTTTACAACGTTTAGGAGTGAAACTTTAGCCATAGCAAGCGTCTCATGGATAGGAGATTGTATGACTAGCACAAAACCGTACTATTCAGAAAAATTTTCCACCCAAATATGTGAGGTTCGCCTTTAGATTTGATAGGAAAAGCATTTACTATTAGTGCTTATGAGTGTACCGGTATCATTTAGATTCTATAACTTGCGTTAGTGATGCATCCCGAGACCGCTAGTGAGACTACATTCGTGTAGTAGGATTTACTACATGATAAGAGGCATTAGGATCACCCTTGTGTTAAACCCGTATCATAATTACTTGACCATTTATGTCATATTACTTGGCTAGTTAAGTCAATTAATTTTTCCCACACCTTAGCGTTGTACTCATTTTTAGTACACGAAACCCCTAGTACACCCCTCCGAGCCTATCTTTTCGTTTCTAACTTTAAGCATCTTACTTAAAGGAAGAATTTGTTACACCCCACTTAAATGTACAACCAAATTGCCTTAGCCTTCCGTGTATACACTCATCTTTAGTGCATTATTGTTACATGTTTAAACCCTAAGTTAATTATCTAATTGATTACATGGTTGCTAAGTCGAGTCATATCCTTGTACATATTGTTTTGGGATGATTGGGACTCATGGGTAAAGTACTTGCTTTATGGAGTAATGGGGAAGAACATCATATATTACCCCCGTATGTGCGTTAATCTTAAAAGTACTCCAAGTGTTTTGATTTTCTTAATTCGAGTCATTAGATTAATTTATTGTAAAGTATGTAAAAATTCAAGTGTAAGGGGAATGTTCATTCCCTATGATGTATTATTTTGGATGGTAGGGTAAGAGTGTAAGCAAAATAAAATAAAAAATAAAAAAATAAAAAAAAAATTGGAAAAAGAAAAAGAGAAAAAACATACGGACTACCATCCCGTTTCATTCTATGTTTATTTTATGTTTTTGTTATTTTTCATTCATTAGCTTAAGTCGAGTCGAGTCTTCGCTTAGCAACGCCATATTGTACATGTAATTAACCAAG